>VWZP01003418.1:555697-567365 GCA_013396995.1 Dicaeum eximium
AAAAAAAGAAAAAAAGAAAAAAAGAAAAAAAGAAAAGAAGTCGAGATTGGTAACCCTAAGGCTGTGGAACTCTGACTGGGCCGTAGTTGTAAAAGCACTTCTGACTGCCCTGTGACCCCACTGAGTCTTGGGGAGCAACACCAGGATAGGGCACAGAGGAGGGACAGGAGTGGGGACCTCCTGGTGATCTGGGGATGTTCTTCTGCATGGTACTGACCTGGGCCTATCCACTTTGGGATATGGATTCCAATAGAGCAAGAGATACCAGGAAACAGCACTGGTCTGGACAGACCCCTTTGCCTGCTGCTGCCCCACAGTGAACAGGTCAGTGGAATGTTTTCCCTCCTCCCTACCCCACCTTCCTCTCCTGCAGCAGCTGCTCTGTTCATGCCACCCTCTCCCGATGACCGCAATGCCCTCTCCAGCTCATCCCTCCTGCTCTGCCCTGAGCTTCCCATCTACATCTCCTGCTGAACATCCCAAACCTCCCACTTCTCACTCTCACTCTCCCATTTACAACACCCTCCTCCCCTGCACATCTCACTCCTCTCCACTGAATCTTTTCAACTGCAGGGAGCTGCTGAGGAGCTACATGGTCCATTCTAGGATATTCCAAGCACTGACTCCCCATCCATTCTGACCGCCACCAGGGGCCACATCCCAGTGCCTGCCCAGTGTCCATCCATGGAGGTGACTGGGCTTGAGCAGCGTAGCACATCGTGAAAGTCCAACAAAGTTCACAAGCCGAGTCAGCTGAGAATGCTCTTGCTGCTTCAAAAAGTAACGCACAGCTGTTGAAAGGTGGCGATAAGCTTCGTCTTACACCTTCAGCCTTACAGAGTTCTACAGAAAGCGTTCCTAATGTGTTCTCCAAACAGCTCTGCAACAGCGCATAACACACTGCCTCTCTGTACCTTCCTTCTCAGAGAGGCGTTCCGTAAACATCTTCCACTCTCGCAGCTCGGTTGCCATCTTTCGGCAGCTGCACTCGTAGCAAAAGGCTCGAGAAGAAAAAAAAAAACAGTGTAGGGCATCATCATCATCATCTTCTGCTTTCCCCCACGTAAGTCACATCGCACTCACCAATAATCTCTGTGTCCGTTCCTTCTCCACTGCGTCCACGGTTGTGTTCTCTGCATCTCAGAGCCTGAAGGCACGCGCAATTCTTTCCACGGAGTCCTGGAAGAGGAATAGCTAGCAGCAGCACAAGCAGCTCTTCCTTCCCAAGTGCCGCTGGCAAGGCAGTGGCAGCCACGCTTTTCTCGCAGCCGGCACGCTGCGCACCCCAGCTGCTGCTCTGCGGCTTCCTCTTGGCCCTTTCTCTCTCGTTGTCCTTTCATTCTCCCGGAGGTGAATCGTCATCTCCTCGCCCAGAACACTCTGCCGGCAGCCAAGCACTCCTCGCTTTTTCTCCTGCCGAAACACCTCTGTGCCATGCATTTCCCCCCCTAAGAGCCACGTAGCCCCGTCTTCCGAGTCTCTTTCCGTGGGAATCTAAAGGGAAAGCTTCCCGGCTTTCATCACGAGCAGGGAACTGTGCCAGGATAACAACAGCACGTCCTGCATGTCCCCGCCTCGTCGCCCAGGTTCTGGTGCTCTCTTGAATGCCTCGGACATTGATGGGCTCATCCAGCGAGTGCTTGGCCCCTGCTGCGTTTCGCTGGGCGACAGCTACAGGGACAGTTTGGACTCTGCGGCACAGCAAAGAGATGAGTGTACCCAAAGCGGAGGAAAACCGTGCACAAAACACAGTAGTTCTGTACAGGCTACGCGCTGAAAAGCAGCTAAGCTGAATGCCTTTGCCGTGCTTCAGTTTTGTCCGTATATCACATAAGGCAAAGAATGAAGCTTTAGTGTGTGCTGCCGTTCCTTTTGGGTCCTGACTCTGCGAAACTGAACACTTGGGACAGTTCTTGGAGCTGAGAAGGAAAGTGTGTGCTCGTGGTTTGATGGATGCAATGGAAATAGTAGGCAGGAAGATCTTAGCTGTCACTTTTGTGAGTTCAGTTTTTTCCAGAAGTTTTCATGTTTGTTAGCGGACAAGGAGGCCGTCTTTCCATTTGTGTGTGGTGCAAAGAAGAGTATGCAGGTAGAAGAGGGGTAGATCGGGGAAATATTTCTGTGCTGCGGACAGATTTGGGAGCAGGGACGTTTCCAGCTCGGCTCCGCGCTCGGGAGTGTCCGGCTGCGTTTCCCTTCGCGAGTCGAGAGCGCCATCGTGTGGTTGTTCTGATGGGCGCGGACAGTGCCGGGGAAAAGCGAGCGCGGTCCTGGCCCGGCCCCGTCCGTGCGGGAAGAGCTCCGCTCTGGATCCTGGCTCTCCGAGACGGAGCAGTTTTTTAGCTAAAAGGAAGCTGCAGCACGGCCTCTTCCTTTTAGAACGTTTTCTGTGTGATCAGCTGCTCAATGTATAACTCGCACTGAGCTGCGTCCACCTCCCTGGAGATAAGCACTTTTTCTCAAGTTCTATGTACCGTCTCAGTCTCACAGATTGCAAGCCCCTTCAAAATATCCAGCAGCCACTTGCAAAAAAAAAAAAAAAAAAAGAGTCCTACAATAAAAAGTTGTAGGTTTCATAGTCTTTCTGCAGTTTGTAAACTAGACAAAACACACGAGTGATTCGCACTTTCCTTCTCAGCTCTATATATAGCATCAACACATTGGCTCAAGGTGGCAGGATCCGTGGTTATAGCGAAGCCCGAAGCCTTTCCAGCTGCAGTTCAGACACTGAGACCTGTGTCAGGACAGAAAGCATTTGTTGCCCTTCCCGCTTGCCTGTGAAACCCGATATCTGCAGCTCAATCACTTCCCCACACTTTCTGTGTTGCTGAGTCCAGGCAGCTAGAGATCACACAGATGGAAGTGCCAGGACAGAAGATATTTTTCATATACCCTCTTGTTTGAGCAGCATTTAAGTTGAGCACAATGCACTGTGGCTCTGTATCTTCTTTTCCAGCGAGACCTGCTGTCACATTTTCACTCTCTTTGTTGCAGAAGTCCAGCAGCTGTGCCTATAAATTAAGGCTCTAAAAGTAAAAGCCAGAGGTCCAGATACAGTCCTTACCAGCACCTGGAGCCTGAAATGTGGTGTTTGCTGGCACTGCCAGTGCCCAGATCCGGAAATTTCCTAGTGCCGGCACAGCCCAAGTCTAGGAATTTGCTGGCAAAGAAAGGCAAAACTCAGCAATTTACGGGTTTCTGTGCCCTCACCGCCCAGATCTGGGTGTTTGCTGGCACCACCAGTGCCCAGATCTGGGAATTTCCCAGTGCTGGCACAGCCCAAGTCCAGCAAATTTCTGGCACAGAAAGCCAAAATCCTGCAATTTTGTGGTGCAATTTTGTGTGCTGGCACTAGCACTGTCACTGCCCAGATCTGGTGTTTCCTGGCACTGCCATTGCCAGATCTGGAAATTTCCTCATGCTGGCACAGCCCAAGTCCAGGAATTTGTTGATGAGTCCAGAATATGCAAATGAGATGCAAATGAGATGCAAACAAGATGCAAACGGATGCAGGAAGGTGCAGGAGTGCCAGAAGGGGGGAAAGTTTTGNGCAGATCTGCACCTACCCCTCACCACACGTAAGGCACACCAAACTCACAAATGCCTTCTCTCTACTTGCTTTTGGCTGAAACCACCAAGGTGTTCTCAGGATCTCATGGCCTAAATGTTAGGACAACTTTTTCCACAGAGGGCTGGAAGAGGAATAGGTCGCATCAAAAGCGGGAAGGGAAGGGAAGGGAAGGGAAGGGAAGGGAAGGGAAGCGAAGCGAAGCGAAGCGAAGGGAAGCGAAGGGAAGGGAAGCGAAGGGAAGGGAAGCGAAGGGAAGCGAAGGGAAGAGGAAAAGGTCCAGATACAGTCCTTACCAGCACCTGGAGCCTGAAATGTGGTGTTTGCTGGCACTGCCAGTGCCCAGATCCGGAAATTTCCTAGTGCCGGCACAGCCCAAGTCTAGGAATTTGCTGGCAAAGAAAGGCAAAACTCAGCAATTTACGGGTTTCTGTGCCCTCACCGCCCAGATCTGGGTGTTTGCTGGCACCACCAGTGCCCAGATCTGGGAATTTCCCAGTGCTGGCACAGCCCAAGTCCAGCAAATTTCTGGCACAGAAAGCCAAAATCCTGCAATTTTGTGGTGCAATTTTGTGTGCTGGCACTAGCACTGTCACTGCCCAGATCTGGTGTTTCCTGGCACTGCCATTGCCAGATCTGGAAATTTCCTCATGCTGGCACAGCCCAAGTCCAGGAATTTGTTGATGAGTCCAGAATATGCAAATGAGATGCAAATGAGATGCAAACAAGATGCAAACGGATGCAGGAAGGTGCAGGAGTGCCAGAAGGGGGGAAAGTTTTGGGGGTCTCAGGGTGGATTTTGGGGTCAATGTTTGGGCTCTCAGGGGCCAAAATAAAAGCGGTGGGGCCATCCTGGAGATGCAAATGAGATGTTAATGAGACAGGAGATACAAATTAGGGCGTCTGGAGGGATCAAAGTGATTTTGGGGTGATTATTTTTGGGTGGAGAGGCGTGGATGATCCTACACCCTAACCCTAAACTCTAGCCCTAACCTTACTGGGGGCAGGATGATGTGATGACACGATGTGGGGATGATGCTCCAGGGGGTGGAGCAATGTGACAATGGGATGATGCCATGGGGGAAGAAGCTGGGGGAGGGGACAGGGGTGACACTGTGGGTGGGGCCAGGGGAGGAGTTTGTGTGAGGGATGGGCCTTGGGATGAGTGGTAGGTGTGGTGGTGCTGTGAAAAATTGGCTAGTTACCTAATTATCTAATTAAGTAATTATCCAATTAACTAAATAGTTGTCTAACTAGTTAATTGACTAATTAAATTAGTGCTCCAGCTGGGAGTACTGATGTTTGATGGTGAACAGCTGGACTGTGAGCCTCATAGAGAGAATACTGAGAGGAGGAGGGATTTGGCTACAGAGGGCGGATGCCAGCCAATCCCTGACAAGAACGTAAGCAGGCAGCTATTGGCCAGTGAGCTAGGTGGTTACCAATCATAGCTAATCAGGTTCCAACACGGAATTTTTTGAGTAGCCTATGTTGTCTCTCCATCTCCCTCTGCGACACTGCGACACTGATGTAATGGTTAATCAAGTTAATTATTAGTTACTCCCATCAGGAGCACTTATTAGGGGCCCTAAATATATAAAGTTATATATAAGTTTTATATATATACTATATATAAAAAGCAGAAGAAAAAAAAGAGTCCAGGTCTTATGGTGCGAGTTTGTCCTTAACAGTTTATTCTAATGTACCCCCAAATTGAAAATTCACATCTTAAAAGAGAAAAAGTGTCTGTTTGAATCATGATTTTAAAGGGTTAAGATCTTAGCTGAGGGTTAGAACCAATTCATATTGAAGTTTGATACACCAACAATAGGTTAATGATTATTAGAGCTTAAGCTAAAGCTAATTGTTGTATTATGAGCCTATTTGTAGAAGGAAGTGGAGCAGGTGAACCATCATAAGAACATACTGAAACCAGTAGAACAATGCCCAGCACCTGGACCCTGTGTTAATCCATCACAAAGCAGGGGGCTTTGGATCCTGCCAGAGGGTCACAGAGACCTGATGAAGACCTTCCTGACTTCATCCCTGGACCACAGACCCAATTCAGGACCACCGACCCAATTAAGAGAAGAATCGCACACATGTGAAGGACTAATAACTCCATTTTAATACAAAGTGGGGATGGGAGGTGCTGGGCTTATGCATATGTATTTTGGGAAATAAATAGAAAGCAAAGAACCTTGTACAGCCCAGTCACACCTTTCAGAGACTACTCCTGTGCCATCCACCAGTGCAAATAAATGCACACCACTGTCTAACTTTCATTAGTAAGAGAATTTCTGTCTGTGAACTTCGGTTTTTAATGACTCATGTTTTAATTGTGCTTTGGTTTTTTAGCTAAATCAATATAAAGTCTCCACTTGCATCCTACTGCTGAAAGGAAAAGAAAAATGCAAAAAATATATATGAAAGGGTGTTATTTCTGAATTTATTCAGATTCAGAGAAGGAGATAGGAATAAAGTCCTGGATATTTTAGGAAGTTCACTTAACTGTTGGGTGCGTTTTTAAGGAGAAGATAGTTCTTTCCTTTTTATATCTGGTCAACTGCTCTTGTTCAAAGGAAGAAGTTATTTTGTTCATTTTATCTTGTTCAAAGGAAGAAGTTATGTAATTTTCAGGAAGATTTCATGGCAAGTATTTGAATTTTCTGGAAAGAGAGATATTAGGTAAAATTTGCCTCAGCAACTGAGCTTATAGCTGTTTTATTTGAATGTAGCTTAAGACTTTTTGAAAATTGCCTGCTAGTTCACAAATGCTTCTCTCTGAAGTCCCAGCTATCAGTCCAATCCATATCTTTATTTATAAACTTGAACTATTTTTGCATGAAGATTGCGTGGGCATGAGATGTCTATAATAATTTAATTACACTGAGATGTATGTACGTGTTTCAAGTTAAATACTGAGGGCTCAGTAAATGAACAGAAATTTTCCTTCTAATCAGATCTTTATGTATAGGCCTGTTTAGTATTCTAAAAGCACTTCTGAAGAAATTTAAAATATTACTCAAGTAGATTTTTAGATTAGCTTTTCTTTTATAGGCTACAGATATATAAATAAAAGGATGTGCTTGGGTGCAGAGGCAAAGCACTGCTGGCATCTTAGGACTGTTACCATTTTGGGAGTAGCTATTAATTCTGCCCTCTTGTCCTCTAAAGTTATTCCATGCATGTCTTACACAGATCTTTCCATGTTTTTGGCGGCTTATCTCTGTCTCTGGACTTGATACCAGTTAGTTGAACCACTGAATTTTAATTAGTTGTGTGAAAAGAAACAAACATTTTCATACCAGTTCTCTCAATTTCAGCAGGGAATTTGAGATGTAAAATTTGCATCAGGGCCATCTGTGTCAGAATTCAGAAAGGATAGTAATATCACAATGTTAAACACAGGGAAAGAGATAAGGGGGTAAAGACAATCCATATATCTATAGGGATATTAGTAAAAATAGATAATGACTTCTCCATGAAGCAATTTTTGAATGAAAAATATTTTCCCCTGCTCTTGTTTCTATTAACCTGAAAGTTACTAAGTGACTTAACTTGCCTTTGCAGCACTTTGCATGTGACTCTAGCTCATCTCTTGGCATTAGCATCCAGCTGTTTCTTGAGAAAATAGGTGACCTGAGCAGCAACTAGACTGGAGCTCTGGCAGCAGTTCAGTCCACCAGCTGAGCCATAAGACCCAGGAGCAGAATTAAGAGGGACATTATTCTGTACTGAAGGCATATGTTTCAGTGTACAGGTTTGTACACTGTGCGAAGTATTGCATTTTAAAATGCAAATGTAAACTTTGGACAGAGATGAATTCTTTAAAACCATGTATTTAAGATGGAGGCTTGGAGGACCCAACTGAATTGAGGTAAGTAGAAATAAGAGCAGGTCAGACTGCTCATGGAGCTCACCACAAGGAAAGCTAAGCACTGCAGCAGGCTGCCCACAGAGGTGGTGCTGTGTCCATCACTGGAGCTCCTCACGTCCTTGCTGGATAAAGCCCTGAGCAGCCTGGTCTGATCTTACAGCTGCCCCTGGCGTGCTCTGGAGGTTGGGCTGTGGGACCTCCTGGGGTCCCTTCTGCCCCAAGTTGTTTTGTGATTCTGTCACAGAGCCCTGCAGAGCAGCCAGCCCGACTCAGTGCAGCAACATGCACTTCCTCACTTGGGAATTCTGCAGTGTTTTTACACGTCTGATTCTCCTTGGGAGTTATTCTTATCTTTAATCCTTCATTGCCATGACTGTCTGTGCATGCACTTAGGAGGAATCAACCCAGTTTCTGGGGAAGTGAGCAGTTCCAAGTTGAGGGTGTGAATTTTAGATGGTTGATTCCTGAGTCTTCCAGGGCCTTTGGCCTGGCCATGAATTTCACAGAAATTACTGCAAAGACACTGCAACAGACTTGTCTCTGCACTTCTCAGTCCCCATGGATTGGTTTTCAAAACTTGTGGATGGATTGCTGAAATCTGATGGGTTTGTGGTTTTGTAATTAAATGTTGCATTTTTCTGTAGGGTCCTTTTGTTCAGCTCTTGGTGTGCTGAAGTGCCTTCAAATCCCCTCTGAGATCTGCAGTTACCAAACAAATAGAGCAGAAGCATGTGGGGCCTCCCTGTGGCACAACAGGAGCTTTTGCAAGAGTTACATATCAAAGAGCTATGTGTTCCCATTTCTGTTTTCCTTGAGCATTTGCACAGAGGAGAAAGGTATCCTAGAGTCCACCTGCTGCTTTAAAGGTGGCATTTTAGATTTTATATATATATATATATATATATATATACACACAAGAAGCTAATCCACCATGCCATCAGCTAATATATACATATATATATATATAATTAGTAATAGGTATATAATTAGCAAATAATAAGCATATTCTTATATCACTGTCTTATCAATTCTTCTTTTACCTTCTGATCTTTTTGTACTTCCAATTTGGAGAGAGTGATACCATTTTCTTGTCCATCAGATGTGGGAAGCAGAATTTTTCCTGTATAACCTGGTACAATATGCAGCAACTCTGCAGTCAGGGAGCTGGGGGCCTCAGCTATTGCTCTGCAGCAGATCTCACCTGTTTCACCTTTGCTCCACTGAAATAATTGTTTTATTATTAAGATTGCACCCCGTTGTCCAATGAATCTCTGTTATAGGATACATGATATATCAGGCTTCCTTTGGGAAAAAACAGGATATCCCATTTTCATGTGAGAAATAGACACTGACTTCTTCTCTGCTGTTTTGGATCAGCAGAGGTGTGTAATAGGTGAGTTTCCTTGGGATTGATGAAGGGCTATGGAGAATTGTCTTGGCTTTGATTGTATTTCTATACCTTTTCCAGTTGTGGCTGTAGGAAAAAAGCTGTTAATTTCCCTTTTCCCTGGAGCTCCTTGAGAGAGGAAGGTGACTGTAACTCTGGCTGTGTGGCTTTGGAGGTGGCATTTGAGAAATAAGCCAGCATAGGCTTGGGTTGGCACAACATATTTTTCTCAGAATATGGATGACAGTGTTCAAAACTTAAACAAGATTTCAGAAAAAATGTGTCTATTTATAGTCAAACTCTGTTAGAAGGTGACAGATTGAGTGTAATGGGATGAAGCTGAGGAGGAGAGATTATATTAAATGTCAGAAATAAACCTCTGTTATATTTTGGAGTAGTTTCCCGTGGGAAGTGTGGGATGCTTCATATCTTTGAAGTTGTGTTTAAAATGAGACAAGGCTAGAAAACACAGTACAGTACAGTAAATGAGTAATGCATCCTGCCCTAGGCAAGAGAATGAAAATAGGCCTGCTTGGTGCTTTCCAAACCTGATTTCTCACATTTTATAAAATGAATTAAACAGTTTTTCAGGAATAAAAATACTTTATTTGAAAATATATTCTGCATCTACTCACAGAATATGTTTTGAAGTTTTCTTCTTTGCACCTGTAATTTAGTCTTATCAGCCATTCCATAAAATCCAAATGTCATTAAATGTTGTTACAGAGGGACTTGGAGGGATATCCAGCAAATAAGATTTTTCTGTGGGAAATCTGATTTTTTGGGGTTTTTTTTTTGGAAGATATGGAAAAAAATTGCATCAGGCATTCCTTTTGTTTGCAGTCCCAGCTGAGTCAACAAGAGTTGGCAGACCTTCTATTCTGTCCAGACAATGAACATACCATGCTACTTCACTTTATAGCATCCTCCTTTTTTGTGCATTCTTGTTTATTTTCTGTCCTTCACCTCAAGGGCAGGTGTTTTTCAAAGCATATTCAATTTGTTAAGATCTACATGCAAATGGCAAATGTTATTTGTACTTCATGCTCACTCTTTTTAGACTTCCTAATTACACGAGGCAATCAAAATGAGCAAAGGTAGAGGCTTTAATCAATACTTATCTCAGCAATAAAAATGTATGACATCAAACCTATTAAAGATAAATAGTAAAGGGGAGCTGCCTGAATTTGACATCAATGAAATTAACTTGGTCTAACCCAGGAAGACAATCAGTAGATAAATAACACTTCACAAAAATGTAAGTGGGCAGTAGAATTAAAAACAATCACAATTCGGAACCTGATTGAGCCGGACTTCCTGTTCTGTTCCTGGCTTTTACTTTAGTTTTATTTTAATAGTTTGTTTCCAGAACTTCATTTTGCTACGTGAATGCAGCTGTGGCTCAGTGTGTTTTCTCAAAGATTCAATGAAATAAACCTTTCCAGTTTTTATCTGCTTCCCAAGCATCCAAAGTAGAGAAGTTGTGTGACTATGCCATGGTTTTGTGGTGATAGGTATTGGATGATTTCTTTTTTTTTTTGACACCTCCCAATGAAACAGAACAACAGAAGCCTTCAGAGTTGATAGGATTTGGATAGCAAACAGCCCAGCACAGTGTGTTTCTGGGTTATTAGAAAGGCCAGTGACTCTTACAGCCCCACATGTCACACCCTGCTCTTCACACCACACAGTGCCTGACCCCGATGATGATGCAGAGAACAGCTGCAAGAAATTAATGAAAAGGTGAGGTGTCAGACTGGCAAAAGTGCACCTTGCTGTAATGTTACCTTTTCTTACAGCTGTGGTTGCCCGTGATTGAAAAGGCAGTAAAAAAAATGTTTTGTTCGCAAGGTGGTATCTTTTGTTATATGAAATGACACACTAAGATATTCCCAATTCACTCAAAAACCAGTAGTTAGTGTGAGGGACTGAGAGTATAAAAAAAAAAAAACAACAACTGACCTTTGTTATATGGCATATATATATACATTCTGTGATGTGCTAATGATACCTTTGTGTACCATTGAAGATAAAAAAATGTCTTAATGTAATTAATGTGCAAAATACCCATTTTGTAAATCACCCCACAGATTACAGCTCTTGCTTGGAGCGTTAATTTATGTGCCCTCTACAAAACATCAGCAAGCACCTTTAAAACTCCTAACCAGAATTAATTCAGGATCTCGAATGCTGTGTTCCATTCTGGGCCCCTCATGGAGGTGTTGGAGCATTCCCAAAGAGAGGGAACAGAGCTGCTGAAGGCTCTGAAGCACACGAGGAGCAGCTGGGGCTGTTCAGCTGCGAGAAGAGGAGAATCAGGGGTCACTTTGTCCCTCTCAACAGCTGCATGAAAGGAGGGTGTAGCCAGGTGGGGATCAGCCTCTTCTCCCAGGGAAACAAGAAACAGGACAAAATGGAACAGCCTCAAATGGGAAGGTTTAGATGGAATATTAAGAAATGCTTCTTCACTGAAAGGTTTGCCAAGCACTGGACAGGACTGAGTCCCCATTCCTGGAGACACTTACCAGGGGTACAAATGTGGCCCTTGGGTGTCACTGGACAATTTATAAGTTTCTTGGATGTAATCTAGCTGAGTTTTTCTTCCATGGGAAAGCTCTTTTTCTCTGCAGATTTCAAATCTTTGTGTGTGTGTTTCAAGGACAAAATGCATTCCTTTGCCTGTCTCTTGATATGGGAGATGTGGTTTGATTTTTTCAACCTATGATATAAAGAATTGTTATCTCTCTGATTTTGTAAACATTTTCTGGCATTCTGAGTCTTTGGGGTATGGAGCTGGAAGAAGCAAGATGCCAGCTCTGTACCTGGGCAGAAA
>VWZP01003418.1:568229-666949 GCA_013396995.1 Dicaeum eximium
TTTTTTTTTTGACACCTCCCAATGAAACAGAACAACAGAAGCCTTCAGAGTTGATAGGATTTGGATAGCAAACAGCCCAGCACAGTGTGTTTCTGGGTTATTAGAAAGGCCAGTGACTCTTACAGCCCCACATGTCACACCCTGCTCTTCACACCACACAGTGCCTGACCCCGATGATGATGCAGAGAACAGCTGCAAGAAATTAATGAAAAGGTGAGGTGTCAGACTGGCAAAAGTGCACCTTGCTGTAATGTTACCTTTTCTTACAGCTGTGGTTGCCCGTGATTGAAAAGGCAGTAAAAAAAATGTTTTGTTCGCAAGGTGGTATCTTTTGTTATATGAAATGACACACTAAGATATTCCCAATTCACTCAAAAACCAGTAGTTAGTGTGAGGGACTGAGAGTATAAAAAAAAAAAAAACAACAACTGACCTTTGTTATATGGCATATATATATACATTCTGTGATGTGCTAATCTTTGTGTACCATTGAAGATAAAAAAATGTCTTAATGTAATTAATGTGCAAAATACCCATTTTGTAAATCACCCCACAGATTACAGCTCTTGCTTGGAGCGTTAATTTATGTGCCCTCTACAAAACATCAGCAAGCACCTTTAAAACTCCTAACCAGAATTAATTCAGGATCTCGAATGCTGTGTTCCATTCTGGGCCCCTCATGGAGGTGTTGGAGCATTCCCAAAGAGAGGGAACAGAGCTGCTGAAGGCTCTGAAGCACACGAGGAGCAGCTGGGGCTGTTCAGCTGCGAGAAGAGGAGAATCAGGGGTCACTTTGTCCCTCTCAACAGCTGCATGAAAGGAGGGTGTAGCCAGGTGGGGATCAGCCTCTTCTCCCAGGGAAACAAGAAACAGGACAAAATGGAACAGCCTCAAATGGGAAGGTTTAGATGGAATATTAAGAAATGCTTCTTCACTGAAAGGTTTGCCAAGCACTGGACAGGACTGAGTCCCCATTCCTGGAGACACTTACCAGGGGTACAAATGTGGCCCTTGGGTGTCACTGGACAATTTATAAGTTTCTTGGATGTAATCTAGCTGAGTTTTTCTTCCATGGGAAAGCTCTTTTTCTCTGCAGATTTCAAATCTTTGTGTGTGTGTTTCAAGGACAAAATGCATTCCTTTGCCTGTCTCTTGATATGGGAGATGTGGTTTGATTTTTTCAACCTATGATATAAAGAATTGTTATCTCTCTGATTTTGTAAACATTTTCTGGCATTCTGAGTCTTTGGGGTATGGAGCTGGAAGAAGCAAGATGCCAGCTCTGTACCTGGGCAGAAACAGCCCAAATCCTTCTGAACAATGGAATTATTTTAATAAATAATATCAGCCTTCTGATATTGGAGTCAAGAGTCTTGATTCACCCTGACAGGGCTCTGATGGCAACAATTGGTGACCCCTGAGACAAGGGGTCACAGTTTACTGGTGGACTTGGCAGTGTTGGGTTCACTGAACTATTGGTTGAACTCAATAGTCTTAAAGATCTTTTCTAGACCCTAAAGTTTTGTCTTTGCCTTGGGTTATAGGGGTTTGCAACATACTATTTTGTAAATAAAAAAAATAATTCAACATCTCCTTTTTACATTATGAAAATTACTATGCATGTCTGAAAATATGATTAAATTCCTCTTTTGAAGATGTTTAATCTTCTGAGCCTCTGAAATTGTAAATTTTTGATTTTCTTTGAGCCAGCAGATCCAGATATTTTTCCTGGATTGTTGACTTTGTAAAGATTTCTTTTTTCTCCTTTAATGTTTTTCCTTTGTCTGAGGACCATACTGTCAGACAGGCAAAAGATGAACCAGGCAAAACCCTCTGAATTTAATGGTATTAGAATTAGATTAAGTCTATGGGATATTGTCTTTCATGCTATTTTTGAAGGCTCAGGCATTCTAATTTATCTCTCTGAACCCTGTCCTGTTTCTTTATGAACCCATGCCATGATATACTGAATTCATGGAAGACTCATTAATTTGTTTCAGTGAAGAAAGTAATTGAAGAAATTAAAATTAGACTAAGGGGAAAAAGTTAAAATTGGAGAAATTAATAACATTTTCTGAGTGTGTGAACACATTGCAAAAATCCTTCTTTTTATACATAGAATGGAAAGAGAGGGGGTTAATTTTGCAAACCTATAGCTTAATGTAGAATTTTCTATTAAATTTTATGTGATGTTCTGTTTTCTGTGACCTTCCAGGAAACTATTGCCTCGCAGGAGTGTTTAGACAAATGTTCATCTGGCCCAATAATAACATGTTTATCCAACACTGCCTTCTTCTTCAGCAACTAATTTGGAAAGATTTCAGTGAGCTCAACAGTAAATAGAAACAGTGCACTTTATCATGAGGAAGAGAGTTGAATATTACTTCATAATTACTGAGTGCACTAAAATATATTTGGGTTTTTAGAGGAAAACAGATTCTATTAGGATTTATGTTAAATCTGCCATTGGCCTAGAAGGGGGTTTTAGGCATTTATCTATTATTCCTCATGAATATTTTTACCACATGATGGGTTTTGGAATACTGGCTTCTTGTTACAGTATAAATCTTAACAAAAAATTGCCAAAATAAGAAATAAAGGACAATCTGATGTTTATCTTCTGAGTTATGTGAGGCTGGTACAAGGGCTTATTATGAGCTATAGATCTTAACTTCTAGTCCAGAATGTGGGACAGTTTGGTCATAAATTCTGAGTAAAACTTGTTAAAATAATTTATTTCCTCTGTGTAAGTTCTTCTGAGCCAATAATGATGCTGTTTGCAATATAAGTGGCTGTCATGAGAAAAAGAAATCTGCTTAGCTATCAATTATGATGAAATTATCCTTAGAAAAAGAGCCAATCATAATCTAGGTAACTTTTTAATGTACTTTGGTATGTTTTGGAAATATCCTGAATCTCTTATTTGCTTACTTATGAAGTATCAGAAAGGGGTTCCTTATCCTGTGCTAATTCTGTCAGTAAATTTGTGCTTTCAAAAACTGATTTGAGGGAAGCTGCTCTCTTTTGCATCCATGTGTCTCAATATGGAACATGGATCATTAAATTTGATAGAAACATTAGAGACACATAAGGGATAAACATCCATTGTTGCTGGATGTCTTTGAGAGAAATGTTGCATAAATGCTGCTCACTCTTCTGTTAAACTGGAGGAGGTTACCAACTGTGCCAAAAGTGATTCTTAACCATCATGGTTATCTGTCACCTTTTCAAGTGGAAAGCTGTTAAAGAATGTGGAACTTGGACAGATTTTTTAAAAATGGATTCCAGAGTGAGCATGCAGTGTGTTCCCTGTGTTGTTTTATATTGAGGATAGTAATTGTCAGAATACATCATAGAATAGCCTCAGAGCTATTACAAAACACAGACAAGGGCTATACAGACAGAATCGAGACTGGGAAGAGATTGTAGGAACTAGATGAAGACTGAAGCTGCTATTTTTTATTTTTTAATTACTGTGGTTTTATTTGACCTGATTATTCTGTGAGAATGAAGTGAGCTCTCACTTCTGAAGGCACTTCAGCAATCAGAAAAAAAAATTGTGTAAGTTGTCTTTATACAAAAAGGAAACATTTTGGCTAAAAAAACCCCAGGAAACATTTTGGCTATTGAGTTAATTTTGTTCATAACAAGAAAGGTCAATCCTGAGATGAAGGATTTATCCCTGTATTTGAGGTTAATTTGAACTGTGGGAGCTCATAGTACTATAAACCAGTCTGACCTGCATGTTTGAAAAGCAATACACATATAAATAATTCCAAATATAATGTGCTTAATCAGTAGCCTGGTTGCATGGTAGGCATGTCAGAAGGGGACAGAATTCTAATAAATTTATGTACTAACAAGTAATTGCCTTTGAGAGTCACATTGTTTGATTACAGAGCACATCAACATTAGGAAAGTACTTCTTGAACAGTTATACTCACAGGTTTCACCTACTGTACCTCCTATTTATTGTATCATTTAACTTGATCATTGAGCAACTGATTGAAATTTTCAATCAATAGGGAAAATTTTCAATCAGTTGCAGGGAAAATTTTCTGCAGCAATGAACTAGTAATTGTGAACAATTCTGACAATTGTTCTGACAATTAAGGCTCTGAATAAATGATCTTTATAGAATTAATCTCTATCAGCCAGTTCCCATGTCTTTATATAGCTGAACCACTTTTCAAATGGTCTGGGGTATTGGGTGTAGAAGTGAAGAAATCACTTGAGTTGTTATAATTTATTTTGGTTACTGTCCTGATTGTCCAGGCAGAGCTCAGACTTCAGTGAGCTCAGTGTGCTTCCACAAATTTTTGTCTCAAATCTTTTGGATGGTTGGTCTTGGTGAAGAGTTCCATATGGGAAGAGCTTGAGATCTGTGCTCCTGACCTGCTGCAGCCAGGGGATGTCAGTGAACTGGGAAAAAGGTGAGTGGTGCAGAGCTGGCTGTGGAACAAAGCACAGTCAGTACAGACAGAGAGTGGGTGCAGCAAATGCAGAACAGGGGAGCCTTCAGAGTGGTGGGATTATTTGGTCAATTAGGTAGCGTGATGATGGATTTAAAGGATGAGAAGATATTTGCATAAACAGAAGCATTAGGTGACAGTGGAAATGAAAAGCCACTGCAATAAAGTCAGCAAGTGACAAGCTTATTTTGTTACAAAAGTGATTTAGCTCTTGGGAGGGGATGGGGACTTTGGATCAACCTGAGAATGACCAGATAACAAAGAGCAGTAATTCACCTGCCCCAGTGAAATCCTGAAAGGATTGTTTTGTCTTAATGGGACAATTAATTCCTACATACAAAAACCTTTTGACAGCTCAATTGCAACACTGCCCCCAGGATTTTTCTAATTTCTAATTTTCTAATTTCTAATCTCTGTCCAGGATCCTTATCTATCATCTTCAATAATATGGTGTTTGTGCAGCCCAACAAATCTTACAATTCCAACAGTGAACAAGTCTTGTTACACTCATGCAAACAAACTGGCATATTGTTTTAGAGAACAATTGTTTTTGGCAGTTATCATGCAAAATAATAGGGACTCACCATTTCTTGCATTGCCAGAAGGTGTCTTAGAAGCAACAGCTTTTGCTGACTTTTGAACTGGAAATCACAGTCATGCTCCTGCACAATTTACTGTAATATTTGCATCTGTGTATTAAACGTGCATGGGGGTAAAAGTGAATTATCATTAAGATTTATGTGAATTATCATTAAGATTTTTATCCAACTAACTTTAGCCCATGATCTTTAAAATTAAGCTTTCCCTAGGCTGTTTCCTTGTGATCAGCATCTATTTGTTTTTCTAAACTGTCACTCACAGCTCTAAGTTTTGTTGGTCTCAATTTAAGTTGAACAAGTGTAGTCTCTTGCCATTTAAAAGAATAATGCATCTGTAGCCTACATACCTGATCCATAATGAGAATAAATAATTGTGCAATAGAGTAATCTTTTGCTCTTATATTATATTGAATCTTGCAGAGTTAATTCTGTCAAGTGATAGTTACTAATGCTGTGAGAATAGCCAAAAACCCTGCATGCCTTCTCTGTAGGCCAATAATTACCTTAAAAATGCAGAGTAAATGCATTTCACAGCCACATAGTTTGCTGAATTTGAGTAGGCTTTGAGCACAGTATTTGTGGTTTTTTTGTAAAGTAAAACTCAGGCAAATAGCACTGACAAAGCAAAGGACAAAGTAATCCCTTCTGTTGCAATAGGAGAAGATACTAAGTGCTAAAGATTAATAAATACATTGATTAAAACCAGCCTGGAAAATTCAGTCCTAGTCCCTTTATTCCATCTAGTAACTACTATTGCATTTTTCATACTCACAGCTTTAATTACTGGAGTTTAAAATGTAGCAGAAAGTTCTGGAAAGGAAGAAGTACTGATGGCTTACCCTTGCAAGATATTAATTTATGCATTTTTAATCCAGGGACTTATTTCCCAATATAGCTTGTATAAAGTTTTATGACCTGGAGAAATGGGTATTTGTGGATATGCAGATAGGTGAAGTACAAATGGACAGTCAGAGGCTGTACAAAGTAAGTACAATCTTGAAAGCTGTGTAAAAATGAGAGATTCCACTGACAGGAACAGGAGGATGAATAGAGAGAAGTAATCAGCCTACATAAGCAAGATGTTAATTGCATTAAAAGCTAAAGGTAGAATAGGTTTGTGTAAAGCATAATAGTGTTTAGCTCACAATTAAAAGTAAAAATTAGGCCTGTAGTTTGTCATGAGAACAAAGACTAGTTAACCAACAAGTCTGACATCCTATTTATCAGAGGAGATACTGCTGAAGTAGGAGGCATGAAACACAGTAAAAGTGAATTATGTGATTCTGGAATGTGAAAGGCTTCTGTCTGTTTGGAACTTATTCCCTGCTGCTTGACAGGTTTTTAACCCTGCACTGAAAAAGTAGTTGTGAACTTGAAGGTGGCTAGAGCATTGCAAACCCCTTTTAACTCAATGAAAAATCTGAAATCTAAGCTCTGGGTAATATATCTGGATAAATGGGCTGCTTTGGTCAAGTAGAAGGCCATAGTTCTTGGAATTTGTAAAAATAGACTCCCCCAAGGATAATGAAATTAGGAATTATGAAGAATTTATAGGATCCAGTGCAATGCATAGTTGCAGTCTTAAGAATTGTAATTCTCATAGCTGCTTTAAGCCTGATGAACTTTATGGTGTACCAGAGTAACGGGATAGAGCATATGTAAGAGAATAAAATATGATTGTTGGGGTCTTTTTTATTTAGCAGTAATAAATCTACTGCTAATTAGTTGATTAGCCTGCTTTCCTGTGTCATTTGAAGAGATGCAATTGAGCTTCTACTGATTCTGAGGGTTTTTTCACCTAGATCCCTATATTCAGAGAATGAATATATTCCTTAGAAAATGTTTATGTTTTAAAAATATATTTAAGTAGTAAAGAGTACTCATTAGAAAGTGAAAAATTCAGAATTCGAGCTATTGCATTTTGGCCTGTGTCCTCACCAGGAGAAACTGAAGGAACATTAAACAAACCAATTAAAAACAATATTAAGCAATATAATAGGTACCTACACCTCTTGTCTGCTT
Organism: Dicaeum eximium; assembly: GCA_013396995.1. Lineage (NCBI taxonomy): Eukaryota > Metazoa > Chordata > Aves > Passeriformes > Dicaeidae > Dicaeum > Dicaeum eximium. The sequence goes on from VWZP01003418.1 coordinate 575,323, forward strand.
AAATCTTACTTTGATGATGCATATTTTTTTTCTCCCTGTGCTCTGAGATATTTATATTTGAAGAAGAAATTAAATTATTGATTATGGCAATAAAATAGTGAAACTGAGTGCACATGAAATGTACAAAACAAAGTGCAATGCATCCTTTTGGAGAGCTTGGTGCCACCTTCTTGATGACTTCTTCATACATATGTGTTCATCTGATGTGGAGGTGATTCAAACTGTTTGATTTAATCAACAAGGTTAATTTGTTGAGCACAGTGCATGAGGCAACAGAGTAGGGAAATAGTTGAAGTACCTGATTTTGAATATTTCTGCTACTGTCAGTGCCCTTCTCTAGGAAGTATAAAGGTCACACACTGAAGGAAGTTTGTGAAAGTAGGAGCTGGGAGAACGCTGAGCTTTCTTTACCACTTAAAATGAAAACACAAACAAGAGCAGACAACACCAGTATTGATCCAGAGTTTTACAGAAACCATGGCAAACTCACACCAGGTGAGCATTAGAGAGCTGGCAAAGGAGCTGTTCTGGTGTCCTTTTTTGTGTGTTGTTTCCAAAGTTCACAGTGCAGTATGCTAGTTTGCTAACCCAACACGGCTCCCCACCTCTCTGACCATGGTGTGCATGCCTCTGAACAGGTCATGAGACACTAAAATCTTCTCTGTAACAGGGTAAGATGGGTGCTTTAGCACTAATTTACTCAAACTCTGCAAAGTCAATAGTGTACAAATAACTGTAAACAATTAGGTAATGAGGTATATATTTACTAATGCAGTGTTCAGTAGTCTGCTGGGTGCAGCTGGTGGAGCCTCAACCTTCTTTCTGGAAAACAAAAGATGTTCAAATCCAAATTTGAAGGTGGATCCAATAGATGAGATTGATCATTTATGGCTATCTGAAGCAGCAGCAATGTCCTGGGATACAACTCTGTACTTTACATGGGCAGTTCAATCCATGGATAATTCCTTGTTATATGGATACAAATGGATGTGAATTATAATTTGCATAATTGAGTCATTGTTTCATGTTTTGAAGACAAAGTTACCAGCTGTGAAAGAAGCTACTAGGGCTAACAGCCAACACTGAAGTGTCCTGTTTTGCATATGTATTTCTTGTCACTGAGGCACAGCCAAGATAATTAACTCCTGCTGTTGAGAGAGCAGAAGTTGATCTTTGGTACTTGAAAATCTTGCTGAGTAAGGCTGCTCAGTGGGCTGTCTCAGGTAGCTGCTTGTAAAATATTGCAAAAGCAAACCACAACAAATCAGGGAGAATCTTTCCGACAGCAGCCAGGGATTAATAGCTCATCTTTGGAGAAGAAAACATTGGAAAAAGGTTTCTGATTTGAGAGATATACACTTCATTGTGGTGCTTCCAGGTTCACAAAGCACGACTTGTTGTAATTTATGGAATCAGTGTACTTCTCTCCAGTTTCCTTGGCTGCTATGCTTGCTGCCTCATAAAAAGTGTATTCATGAGATGAAGAGTTTTATACTTTCTGCACAGAGAAACCAGATGAATAGGCATTGATTGTCATCCTCAGTGACTGAGAGAGAAGGCAGGCTGACTCTGTTAGCACCTTTCACAACCAGCTTTGCCTGCAAGCTCAGTCACCCTTTTTCCCTCTAGTTATCCTTTTCCCACTAGTTCTTCACAGCTGTGTGGAGGGCTCAGAGGTTTACACGTAGATATCTGTTTGTACTGGTGTAACATTTCATCTTCCAAGAGCAAAAATGACCAAAGCTTGTCCAAACATTTATTTGATCCTTACACATCACATCATAAAAATACAGCCAACATGCATCCTGTGGGAATTTCAAGGTGGATTCCAGACTGATTTGTTAATGCATATATGCTGTAACTACATATTTACATCTTCCCTTCAAAAAGATCTTGCATACTGAGTGGATTATTTGTTTATTTTCTGTGGAAAAATCCTGACTTTCCGTATACAAAGGATTTTAAAATGCTTTATTAAATCCTTGAAGTGTTCCAGAGCAGAATAAAACAGGCTTGGAAATGTTCTCTATATATTCTTCTTAGGAGTGAGCTGTGTAAAACAAATCACAAGGTTTTTCTAACACACCAAAACCAAACACTTCAAAAAATTATCATTGACTTTGCATGCTAATACTTTGTTTAATACAAATAAACAATCTCCTAGGAACTTTTTGACATACAGGAACAGTCCAATCGTTGCAGAAGGTGCTGGTTTCAGCTGGGGTAGAGTTAATTTTGTTCATGGTGGCTGGTCTAGGGCTGTGTTTGGGTTTGTGCTGAGCACAGGGCTGTCACACAGAGATGTTTTTGTTGTTGCTGAGCAGGGCTTGCACAGAGCCAAGGCCTTCTCTGCTTTTTGTAAAGCCGCGCTGGTGAGGGAGCTGGGGGTGCCTGGCAGGGGACACAGCCAGGACAGGGGACTCCAGCTGACCACAGGGAGATTCCAGACCATGGGATGTCATGCTTAGTGTATAAAGTGGGGTATGAAGGAGGAAGGGGGGACATTTGAAGTGATGACTTTTGTCTTCCCAAGTCACCATCACCAAGAGGGGGCCCTGCTCTCCTGGAGATGGCCGAACACCTGCCTGCCTTTGGGAAACAGGGAATTAATTCCTTGAGGACTGGTGGCCATATGTTTTCTTAAGACAGTGATGTTGCTTGTGGTAGTGTTGTCAGTCAGAAAGGTCACTGTTCTCATGGAAGGCTGTTACAAGCCAATCATTTCAAGATATTCAGCAGCGGACAGAATGTTACACAATTAATTTTCTTGGTAAATTTATCTTAGTTCCCCAACCACATCCTGTGTTTCAGCATGCAAAGTGCATGGCAAATTTTATCAAAAAGATTGACTTCTTTCAAGGCATTACTCTATTTACAGATATTCCTAACATAATTAATTCAGAATCATAATGTCTGTCACAAATGACAAAAGTAATTAATTCTGAAATTTGGACTAAGGGGTTTTATGTTGAATACTTGCCTTTGGGGGATTATGTCTCAAAACCATTTTGGGTCATCATCTATTGTGTCTGAGTCTAATAGCATGCCAGATTTTCTAAGGTTTCAATTATGATACTTGAATAATGTAGGAAGCAAAGAAAAAGTAATGGTTCCATGTTTATGGTATTAATTTCAGTCAGCAGAGAAGGAACACTTTGCACTGGGGGCTACAAACATGCCAACTGCAGTATTTCCTGAAGCCTGCACACAAAAGTAAGCTGTATTTTGTTTTGGATTTTTTTGTTTCTTCCTATTCTTGAAGACTTTTGAATGAAGTCTATCTATATTTGCTGTCTATGTTATCATGTGTAATACTGGTGATCTGGATCCACAAACTCTTAATCTTCAAAGATTCCTGTAATTGTATTTGGGAACTATGCTACTGGAATGGCAGAAAACTTTTCAGAAGTCTGGAGATGGTATCTCCTGACTTAATACTTAGAGGCAAAGATTTTTATATTGTAAGTTACGAAAACTTAGTCTGATATGATGAATGCATAGTCTGATTGTAAACTTGAATAATTTAGTGTTATTTGCTTTTCTGATGCTTTTTCTTTCCTCCCTTTTGTAGACCTTGTGCACATTACCATTTTCTGTGCTTTTTTATTTGTTAATAACAGTTGATTTGAAAATCTGATGGATTGTAAAATCTGATTTATGTCTGTATGCAGCAACAATTTAACACACGGTCATTTAAAAGTCACACTGAAACACACCTGGTTGCTTAAGGGTGGAAACTTGCTGTCCTACTGCCTGAAGAGATGACTTGAACCTGCTAATGACCCCTCTGCTATTTTTACTTCTTGTACCATTATTTCTAATAGTTGGGCCATCATTATACTGGGTTAGTTGCTGACCATAGGTGACTAAGGAACTGTGATTTTCAGTTTATGAACCAGTGCCCAGAAGAGAAAGGAGCTTTACTTAAATAATTTTAAAGGTAGCACAGTAAATGAAGGGAAAGTTTGCAGATGCAAAGAAAAGGTTTCCAGCTCTACAGTAAATTAAGTGGACAAAGAGGAGTTTATCATGGGTGGTGTGATGGGATGCTGTCTCTCTGAAGTACTAAAAAAAAAGAAAAATCAATAAAAACGCATTGGAGAACATGCAGCCACCATCCTGCTGTCTAGGGTTTTGAGCTATTTGATCCAGAAGGCCCTTTCTTTCCCTGAAATATGTGATAGTGTCTTTCAGTAACTAAACTAATTTTTCTTACGTTTCTCTAACTTTGCCTTGGTTTTCTTTTCTGATACAGGAATTTCACAACTCTTTTGGATAAAAGCAAGCAGAGTTAGTGTGAGAAAAATTAATGCTTTATTTATTTATCTATTTTAATTGGTCAGATGAGACAGATCTAAAAAAAAAGAAAAGGTTGTGAACAGTGAGCCCCTGCTCTGGAACTTACTCCAGTGTTAAACCCAGTCAGCTTCACGAGCAGGAGCTCACAGAATAATTGTCTGCTGCTGCTCACGGAGAGAATTTGTCTTGGTTAAATGCTTTCCCCTGGTCAAAATCTGGCTCCAGGCAAACCTACCTGAAGCTCCTTTTTTTTTTCCCCTGCAGAACACTTATGCCCAGGGCACATACTTTAAGATAAGAAACTTTGATCTGGGCAATCCAAGATGAGAAAGTTAGGGGCTAAGAGAAGTCTGACAAAGCCAGCATATTGAACTGCTGAAAGAGCAAGAGCTAACCATGGCTGTGGCTTCTGCAGGGCACTGTCTATGTGCTGCTTCTAAGGCTTTCTGTACAGGGCAAATAAAAATATGATTCCTAGAAAATATCTTGGACCTGTATCACTGTTTTCAGTGAACAAGTGAACTCATGCAAGGTCCTGAGCTACAGTGAAGGTGTGACTACCACCATCCTCAGCAGTTACAAGGCTAAAAAGATACAAGACAATCATGAACTTATGCCTAAAGGTAAGTATGAAGTCACTTATACTTTGAAATATGTAAGAAAACAACTGAGTATAGATTAGGTATTGCACCTTTGTTGAGGGTGGGTGTATGAATTGATTGTGATGCTGTAAGCTGGATTTTCTCTTTTGCTTTGGGCTGGCTGATGTGCCTGCAGTAGCTGTCTCTCTTCATTTAGGAGGTCTAATGCTGTTCTAACAGGCTGCCATGTGGATGGAAAGATGCTTTCTATTGGAGTGAGGGGAAAAGCAAAAAATTGCAATGCCATTCCCTTGCCTCCTGTGTACATATGCACTTTTCCATGCTCAGCTAAGCACAGCTCATCCTACAGAGTCATGAGGTAAAGTGAAAAATGACAGAGAGGAACCATTACTGTGACAGCCCCACAGCAAATTTAGGGAACATATGACTCACTGCAGCTCCTGGAGTTCAGTGACTCAAATCCAGAGGCAGATGGCCTTTTTTGTTTATCTCTACAGGTGAAATGGAGCAACAGTCCCTTTATGCTCTGGAGACTTCCTGCTGTGTTGATAGGAAAAAAATATCCACGTTTCTACAGGACTTCTAAGCAATGCACAAAGAAAAACTGAAAGAAACAGGATAAAGGAGTTGATATTTTTTATCTCTCCTCCACTCCCCCTTTGTATTTTAGGGCATTTAGAACTCCTTCTCTCTGTTAATGTGCCAATAATTTTTGGTTTCTTTTCTTTATGCATATCTCAAATGCTGGAGGCTATGAGCCTTTGGCAGTGAGAAGCAGAGCATTCACAAGGGTACTGCTGCAGGCAGTTTGCAACAGGAGCTTTCCAAGGCTTTCCTGGGCAGCCACCATTCCTTCATTATCTGTAAGGGAAGTATTTCTGAGCAGTCTGACTGTGACATGGGTTGTGGACTGCCTGCCTTTCCTGCCTGAAGGAGCTGCCATTTGATACAGATGTGCTGGAATCCTCTGTCATTCCTCTCCTCCTGCAACACTTCCCATAGGGGCACTTCAGGGGGATGGGAGCCCTTAATCTCTGTTTATTAAAGTATTCTTTGACATTTCAGGTGCTCCCATCCTCAGCCAAAAGATGGTTTTACTTCTCTTTGGTTTTAAACAACAAATGAAAACTTTGAGAGTTCTATTGGTTGCTGTTACAACTTGCTGTTTAACCTGACTTAGCCAACAACATTTATCTCCAGGAATTCTGCAGTTGAAACACTGTCTCAGATTTTTAGTGACTCTCTAGGTTCATGTGAGTAAAGATACTTGCAAATCACATTAAAATAATGATTTTATTGATTGACTTATTTTTTAATGATAGTGAATACTCAGGTTTTGTCCAAATCTAGGTATTTTCAAACGTTGTAGAGAAAAAATTAAACTGTAGTGACTGCAACCAAAGGAAGTAAGAATATTACTGAACCAGTGTCTCTGGCTTCATCTGCTACTAAAATCTGCTATCTTGCATCCCTGCACTGCTGCAGGACAGATTTAAAACTAAGGTAATGATTAATCACGTGCTATTCCATTTTACTTTTTCCATTTTACTTTTGGTAGCTGTTTGAAAGTGACTTTATAGAATTAGGCAACAAAAGCATCAGAGACCTGGTCACTCTATTCCTTCCCTTTCACTGGAGTTACAAAAAAGTGGTATTGGAATGTGATCTAATTATCCTCATCTATTGTTGAATATGTTGTGCTGTCTAATTTTTGACAATCTTGCCTATGCAAGAATGCTTACTTAGAAAAGCAGAATTAGAGATGGAGAAGGCTCTTGCCAGGGCTGTTCACACCTTTGGGGTAGGGGCTGAGATGTTTATGCCAGTTAGTTCTTCACTGCATGTTCAGTGGGATGCAGAACAGACATACAATGCAGACATCTAAAAGGAAATTATTTTATTCATTTGCTATTCTGAAAGTAAATGAGTTGATTTTTCAGTGAATGGGAGATTAATTTGAATTTACAGGCAGGGCCCTTTTAAACATAAGGAAAGTAAAATCCTGAATTATTCATGTGTTTTTTTTTTTTTTTTCATTTTTTTCAGTTGTTTGTTAACCTGGAAGGAAAGAAGCCAGAGTTTATTCTGTAGGCTTTCTCTCTTTATTGCTGGAATGGGAAAATTGCTCTGATAATTAAAATTTTACTGATTATACCTACTCTTTTTAAAAATCATCATAAGAAGAATGTTATTTAAGTTTGGTTTGCTGTTTGACACTACAGCTAAATTATGATTTGTAAGCAGGAAGGAGCTCAAGTCTATTTGTGTGATGTTGTCCCTGATTCTCTATTGGGCTCTTGTGAGGTTGTTTCTGAAAGCGAGCTCAGTCAGTTTTAAATCATTCCATTAGGCTTACAGACCTTATACTTGAACAGTGCAGATGTGCACCTTACAGGAAAAAATGTAGGATTTCTATCCCTACTACTTCTTGAAGCTTGCTATCACAGTTTGTTTGGTTTTATTGCTTTGTTAGTAAAATCTTTGATGTTTTTCTGTCAAGCCGTTCTTGCTGGTAAATGTAGAGAGCTGCTCTATTCTGTCCTGTTTAGAGACAGTTTTCTTTTTTAAAATAGGAAATGGGCTTGTTCTTTCTTCACAGAGAATAAAGAAACAGATCCAAAATGCTTGTAAAGGATGCAACCTCTTTGTTGGTTTAAGCAGACCTTGATCAGGCTTTCTACTGGCAAACCTCAGAATCTGAATACACCAGCAAAGCACTAATCCCAGTTCTAGACTGTCATTAGATTCTTGTCCTTTTCCTTGGTGGGTTAACTTGTTTTATTCACTAAGTGCTGATAGTCAAAAACAAAATCCCTTTAACCACTTTAGGTTTATGCACACTTCTAGTTTATTTGAGTTTTTTAATGCATGTAAAATCAGAATGTCTGGCAGGGGGAAAGGCATAGGGAAAATAATTATATAATGTCATGACTGAGTGTGTAAAATTCAGTGAAACTTAATAATTCTTAACCATGCAAGACTAAAGATACTCAACAAATAATTTATGTTGTGTAAAAATCACTATTTAACAGACATGTAAAGGCAGGAAAAGTTTCATTCATGTGACCACTCAGGCTATTTCTCAAGAAGCTTGACTTCATCCACTGGTTGTATCACTTTAGGCAGGCAGACTCCTATTTTCTCTCTGAGAAATATCCCTTTTAAGGAAACTGGCTGAAGGACTTCATGGTTGCTTGCTTTCTGCCATCATAATTAACATCCTCCCACTGGATTGGGTATGGCAGTTATCTAATCATCTGTTTTAAAATGGAGTGTATTTATTATGTTAATGGACTGGCATTTGGGAATGTTATCCCTTCATATTTTTCATAAATGATTTATCAACTCTGTTATTGCTTGCATATTCTTTATTGTGCTTCCCAAAAGATTTTTCTAGAGTCCTCTTTCGAAAAGGATCACAGGAAGAAGATGAACAAAGCTTAGTGTTTGACCAGAAATTTACTTCAATCTCTTAAGCAACATTTTTTAGGCCCTGACACTTCCTTAATAGTTCCAGAGGGAAAACAAAGAAATTAGTTGATCTAAGTTGGATATTCATTCAGTATCTCTTAACATGCACTGGAAAGTAGGAGATGAGGGAAACCAGCTGAATACTTTTCCAAGGAAACCTTCAAAGCAGTTCTTAACATTTACAGTACTTTGTTCAACTCTGAGATTTGCATGACCCTCAGAAGCTTCTGCCTCTCACTGGTTTGTGTCTTTGGATCCTAATTTGCTATAACCTCCAAGGTAATCCTATGGTTCATCTCATTTTATCTTCTGTATGGTTGTTTTACATATATTTTGTGACTACTGGAATATACTGACCTTGGATATACTGTCCTTGGATCTTTCTGCAGGCAGGGAGAGTTCTGAGTGTGTGAAGTATTGTAGAAATACCCAGGAGAGAATTGCCATTTTCTCAAGACCAATCAAGTGATATAGTTACTCTGTCAAGTACTTCCTACTTGCCATATTCCTTCTTGAGGGATAATTCATTCCTTTTTACCAGGGGAAAGCTGAAGCAGTTATTTATTAAACCTAGCAGATGGGATTGGTATCAGAGCAATATTTAACATTTTGCATGGCTCGTCACTCAGATTGACATGTGCCACCTCTCCTCACATAAACCAGGCTGAAAGCTGTGCTGAGCATGGTGTCAGAATGGCACAGCCTCTCTGGGATGGCATTTTCTGTGGTGCTGAGAGCTGGCAGAAGAGCTGCAGGTCCCTGGGGTTCTTTTGGGTTTCAGTTTGCATTGTGCCTCCACAACCTCACTGTGGATAAAGATGCAGGGTGGATGTGGGGGCCTGAAACCATAAGGGAGTGCAGTACATCCATACCCCAGCTCTCCTGTGCACCTCACTGCTTGATAATGTAAACACACCTGATGTCCTGGAACTTCTAGATGGTGTTAATTTCAGAATAAAGTGTTATAGAAACATTAAATTGGAAAAGACCTCCAAAAACATCAAGTCCAAGTCCAACCTATGTGAACAAAAGCATCTTCTTAAAATGGATTGTAATGGAAAAATTCCTTCATTTAAATTATATACATACATCATTTCTGTTTTTCATATTGCAGCTGAATTACTTTAGGACTTTAAATACTGTAAGTGTACATATTTTCTTCTAAGATCTTGAAGTGAAAGAAACCAACCCCATAACCCCAGTAATACCCTTTGTGACAAATTAGGAAAAAAATAACCATTAGTTTGTCAACCCTGTGGTGACAGTACTTATCAATAGGACATGGCATTGAGACACCCCATAAGAAAACCTTTGCTTTTCTAGATGATGCAGATTTTTTCCTCAGGTGGGTCAGTGCCCATGCATCTACTTCCAGAGCATGGGACACATATGTGCATCTTTCCTCCATTCATTTTGATTAAAATATCCTTAAAACCAATAAGCCATGTGAGGAAATATTTTTTTGGCTTTGTCTCATGTTCCCACATTTCAGTTTTTTCCTGCTGTTTTGTTTTGTTTTTAATTGTCTTTAGCATTTTTCCCAATCCTGCTGCATTATGTTCCATTTTGTTGTTTTCATCATCTGTTCTCAGCTCATCTCCATCAAGTCATCATTTAATCTTCTCCCTCCTCCCTGGTGATCTTCCTCTCTTTCTTCTGTGGTTGTTCTTCTTCTGACTTCTGGTTTAAATAGGGAGAAACTCATACTTCCTTGATGTGGCTCAGTATAAATTTTAAGTTGATAGCATTTGTTTAACACCATACCAGATCTAGATGTGCCAGCCTTTTCCTTGCAGTCAGGATTGTGAGTGCTGCAGAAGCTTCAAAAGAAAGTTGACACCCAAGCATTATTAAAAATAACTCACCTACTGGATCACCTCTCAGGAGAGATGATACTAAAAGTAATGCAGGCAACTAATTTGTGCAAGAGAGGTAAAAGATCCAAGAGAATTAAATTAATAACACAATTTAAAAAATTCTACTTCAGAGCCTTTAATTTGTAAAGAAAGGAAATTAATGATGGTGTAGGCAAAGTGTTAGATATGATTAGTTTCTATTTTAATTAGAAACCTTACCATGAGTAGAAAGCCATGGATACTGGATCAGAATACCTCAGAATATTCATGCTTTGCTTATTCACAGAACAGGAATATAATGACAGAGGAGTTTTCTGTTTCTTATGTCCTTGACATTCTTTGACACAATCTTTAGAAGCCACTTGTTTCCCACGAACAAGTTTTATCTTTTATACCTGAGGAAAGAAACAGCATAATTTCTGAGATGCTCTTTAGAGGCCTAATTCTCAGACAATTCAGGATTGCTGCCTTTTCATGGCATGATATTCTGTGTACTTCAGGACATTTCTAGTGGCTTCTCTTCTAGTAAATTTGCCTTAGATCTTTCTACCAGTCAGAGCTGGTTAGCAAAATTAAACATAGGAGAACCTAGTGATGTTTTATCTTTAAACCTCTTTCTATAAATCTATATCATTTGCTGTATTAAAGCGCAGCAATTTAGTGTTTATTTAGTGTTTTTAGGATTTAAACTCAATCTTGAATTTTCATAGCACCCCTGAATAACAGCACATTGATGTGCCAGAGAGTTGGGATCTACTCAGAACAAAAAATTTCATAAACCCTGGGCTTAGGCTTTTAGAAAAAAAAAAATCGGGCACCAGGAGCCAGAACTTATGTTTTAATCATTATTGTCCTCTGTAATTTTAGAGCTCTTACAGTTTTGCTCATCTGCTGAGCTACATCCAGGAGAGAAAAACAAACAGTCCTTGCTAGGTAGCCTGTTATTATGTGAACAAATATCAGAGGAAGGAAAGATTAAGTCTGCTTCTTATCTTTTATATTGATCATGCTTTTATAAAAGATCAATCTTTTATATTGACCATGCCTTCTATCAAAGCTGTTGAGAGGAAGTTCCTGATGATGCTGGTTTGATTACCAGATATAACCAGCTGTGGTTATATATGAGAGGCTTCTGCAGCTACAGCAAGCTGGGTGGACAACTGGGACTTTATAAAACATAAATATTTGTGCCTGTGTGCCAGACACGTGAAGGGATGTATGGGGAAATATATTCTTTAAGTAAATACTGTATTACCAAATAAATTTTTAATCCACAAGACTGAAACCAAAGCTTTTTAAGAATTCTCCTGTAAATTTCTCATAAGAAGACATTGAAACCACAGAGAAGGTTAAATACACACAGTAGTAACCTATTTAATCACAGCACCTGCTGTACTTGAAAAATAAGCTACTCTAAAATTGAATAACATTCTAAAAATATTTGTCAAAATGTTTTCATTTGACTATACATAACAATTCTTGCAGAAAAGTTCGTATTAGTGAGTTCAGTATTTCAAAGGGGAATTTAGACATTTAGATATGTATCTTCTGCTTTTAGTCACATATAGGAATTGGTGTGAAGAAATGTGTATTTGTTCCTATAGGCTGCTGTAATGCCAAGGAGTTTGGATTTCACATTCAAGTACTTCACTGAATCAAATATTTTAAAGAAGTTTATACTTTCTAAATTGTTAGCAAGTGCTGGCTTTGTGCTATGAAAGCTAGGAGCTTGATTAACAGGTTTTTAAGAACATAAACTGTTAATATTTCTCTACAGCTTTCTTGATGTACAAAGTGCAGTGCAAGAGCAGAGGCTTTTGGTTGTTTTTTTTTAGATGCACTTTTTTTTTAGTACTTGTAAGATGATCAGTCTCCATTCAATAAAACTGGCTATTACTGTGGAGGAAAAATAAATATCCTGAAGTATTTAGGCACATATGAGTAAGATTACTTACAGACTGTAAACACAGAGCAGCTGGTTGAAATGTCCTTTTGTTCTTCACCTCTCTTGTAAATGGGTTTTTCCATATTCACAGTGCATCAGCATCCCCAATATCTAATTAGTCTTCTCCAGCTTTCCCATTTCTTTTTTTCTGGACATTTGAGTGCATTTAAATATTTGTAGCTTAACTTCATTTTTAAAAATTACTGCTAGGAGGTAAACCTGACGGTTTGAACTCTTGTATATACATCTGCTTCATAAACTCTAGGGAAATTAAAATTAAAAAAGCTTTTGTTATTGCTGTGATGTGGTTTAATGTGGATTTTGAATGTTTTAAGAAGTATTTTTACATTATATATGCATTGGAATAACAGTGACAAGATTCTATATAGTCAATCACCTATAGAATATGTTCTAATCCTTATCACATGCTTAGATTTTATTGCAGAATAAAACTGTCTTAATGGTGTAGTTTTTCTCCATATACTGTATCTGTGACAAAATCTAAAAATCCTTAAAAGTTGTTTAGATGAGCATATTCTGGGATGTAAAGGAACTGCCTATACTGAAAGCTAAGCAGATTCCTATTGTTTTAAATATCTTTTTTTCCTATGCTGCAGAGGTTCAAAAGTGTTTGTACAGACAGAGCAGTTATTTTGGATGAGCCTCTCTCCTGAAATTCTTGGTATCTTTCCCTGTCCCACAGAAAGGGATATTTTCTTTGTTTTTCACATCACATCTCCCAGCCTGCAGGCACGTGGTCTCTGGATGAGTTGTTTCTCCAGTCGTTTAGTCAGGGCTGCCTGCCCCAAAGGGTGTGAGAGGGCTGTGAGGGCAATCTAAAACTTGTGGAGAGTCAGGAAAAAGATTTTTTCCTTCTCCCTGCCTCCACAACGCACTCTGGGACACTTCATCACTATTGAAGAAATGTTGACTGCTCACAGTTTGCTGGTACATACACGATGGCTGTTTCCTTTTCCCAAAGCACCCTGTGGCTTTGGGAACTTGCTGTGTTTTTGAGGTAGGCAGTTATCGACGATGGTGGGGGGTAGAGAGACGGGGAGACCGAACAGACCCCAAAATCTGAGTCCTCTCAGAATCCGGAGTCCGTTCAGAATCTGTTTTTATTGGGAACTTACAGGAGCATATATACTGTTTCAGGAGACTAACAATGTGTACTACAAAGATTAGGTAACAAGCAAATACACAAACTTATGCATATCACAACATTTCTTTGGCTGACAGTGGTTAATGAAATTTCCTTTTCCCGGAGAGCTCTGATAGGATCTTCTTGCAATCTTGACTCAATCTCAGAGTTCCGTTTGCTTTTGCAAGGCATTTTGTTTATCAGTTCCTTTATGATAATAATGTTCAAGGTGCTATCAGACTTGTGTATTCCCATAGGCAGTGAGGACCATCTCAGGGGACAGTGGCATTCAGGCTTTTCAGTGCTCTGTGCAGGTGCCAGAGCCAGCTCAGAGCTTCTTTGATGCTGGTTACAGTCACAGTGTCAGAATTTGAGCTAATGACTCTGAAGAGAAGCTCCCTTTGGGTGTCATGGTTGTTGGCTCTTCTGCTTCTAAAACCTGGACTGGTATTTTGGAGTCATACCAGGCAATTTGGCGACCTTGACAGTTGGATTTGGGTGATTTAGTAGGAGCAGTTGGGAGTTCTGCTGTCACCCTTATGCATTCCAGCCCTTGCCAGACTTTCCTGCCCCAGAGAGGAGCTGTGTGCCAGCTCTTCTGCCACTCTCATTCACAGCATTTCAGCTGATGCTGCAGGGAACCAGTGTGCAGTGACCCATTGCAATCTGGTGGGTTAGTAAGGGGCAAGGGAAAGAAACTGGGGTGAAAGAAAAAGGAATTAGAACAGGACAGAAAATGGGATGCAGATAAGGACAAAGAGGTGATGTAATTGCATTTTGACAAGTGACATTTTTGGGTTATGAAACATCTGCAGAAAATTTCAGAGTAGTAACTGAACCAGACATCTTTCAGTTCTGGTGATCTGTGAAAGTAAGATCCAATATTGCATGGTTTATGCAAAAATAAGTTTATGCTTCATTGTATAATACATAAACAATGATGAGCTGACTTCCAAATTATAGCACATGCACTTTTGATACAGATGGAGATATTTTTATTCTGAATTTAAAATTTCTACAGACTTTGGATTTGCTTCTGTTCTTGTCCCTAAGTCATGTTAACTTTTCACCCCATAGAGGCTAATTCCTTATTAAATGAGATACAAGACCCCCAAATACTCACATTAGTTCCTCAGAGAGGCTGAAATAAATAGAAGATAAATGAAAAGAATGCTTTCTTTATTCAACCAAGTAACAGCCAGACTTAAATTAAGAATTAGAAATGATTTTCTGGAAAATGCTTTGAGCTGTTGAGAGTCTGGAGCTCCTTGCTTATGGCCAGTAGTGGCAGCAGAAATTTAAGTATAGTTAACATGAATGAAATGAAGAAAGTTCCCAACCAGGCAGAAGAATGGAGAAGCACATGGGCCTTTTCCATCTGCATTACTCATTTATTTTCTTGGTATGGCATTTCCATTTTATTTCATGGTAACATGAATTCTCCTTGCTTCCTTTCCTTATGATTTATAGTGTATCCTAAAGTTATAATTGTTTTTTTTTAAACGTCCCTGGAGAAATATCATAGATCTCAATAAGAATTAAATGCAATTATTGTTGAATTCAGTCTGTGGGAAGAGATAACATTTTATAATACATGCTTAACTGCTGACATAAACCTGACTTTTTTCAGTCCTGATTCTAGCTGACCACAGGTAGTTGGTCAAATGGAGCATTGTTTCATACCTTTTTCAAGAGCTGGGATCTATTCCTTATTTTCTAAGGGATGGAGATGACAACAAAGTGATAGGTCTGGAATACTGCCCCATCTGCATTAAACTTCTACAAAGGAAACACAGAGCTATGGAAAAGCTTTTATGTAAGCCTTGAATTTAGTTTCTGTGTTCACAGCCATTCCTGGTTTCTGAGATACATTTAAAAACAGTATATATCTTCACCTTCCTGTTTTAAGAAATGCTTCTCTCCAATTCTGTCAATATAACATGGAAAGAATGCATTTCCCTCACAGTCATAACAGCAGGGAGTTACTTCCATGGCTGTTCTTGTTTGGGTGTGCAGTATTATTCTGGAAATGTAAAGGAGCTGTCTGGTTACAAATGATTGTGTTGATACTGATGGAAAATGCCTTTTCTGAGACAGATGATGCCTTCTTTCTCTACTGCCATTAATTTCCCCTCAGTCATTCTTTGGTGTACTTTCACTGTATTACTCTAATAAGGAATCTCTTTTTTTTTTCCTGGCACTGCTGAGAATTGAAAACATTCAAATTTAATGTGAGAACTTGGTTACCTGTGCACTGTTTGGATCTAAGGATACATCCCACAGGCCTGTCTGAACTCTGAGGATAATACAGGGAAGAAAATGTAGATGCATGAGTGCACATGTGGAGCAGTAAGTGCTGTTATTTGCCATTGCTTGCTGTAACTCAATATATATAATTCAGAGACATTATTTTTGTTTACACCTTGCTAATGATATATATGGGGTTGCTTTTTCACTGAAGAATGCAGTTTATCCCTAACTGTTCTGAAGTTTTCTGAACATCTCAATCTATCCTGAACTTCTCAATCTGAAATTCCTAATAATTCTAAGATATGTTTCCTATTTTCCCCTAAGCTCTTTAAAATAGATCCATTTCAACTCTATGATCAGATCCATAGAATGGCATATAACTGAAACTGTCAGTGGGTGCTCAGAACGGAATCAATTTTTACTTTTCAAAAACTATAGATATTTACCATATTTTTGACTTGTGATTACTGGTCCTGATGCACTTCTGAGACGCTGAATGTCAGGTTCTCATTTCATACATCTCATTTCATACTGTAGATCAGTCTGTGCTCATTTGTAGCCAAACCCATGGGTTAAGTTTTGTCTTCAGATTTTTTCAGTTGGGATTTTAGAGGTATGAAGGGCCAAGCAAATAACATCTGTCTTCACATATGTTAAAAGTTTAACTGCAGTGGGGAAAAAAGGATAAAGGCAATACATAAACTTTGTAAGATGAATTGTAACAATGAAAAAAAAAATATTTGAATGTCACTAGATAGTAAGATAAGAAAAAAAGTGAATGGAAGGACCTGTATGTCATTATCTCATGATTGCACCAAGGTCACAATTGTAGAGGAACAATATAGATTTAAGTAAGTCATATAATTTATTTATGTTCCTGGTACATGTTGCAAAATCTACCTCCTTTGCTGTCCCATTGATGTGGCAGATCTGCACTGGGAACTGGTGCTCCTTTTGTGAAACATGTCAGCTCAGGCAGATGTTGCAGGGCAGAAGTACAGCCAAAAAGCCTAGATGCTGTTCCTGCTGATTTATTTAAAAAATTATGCAGAAGAAAGCTGCTGTCTATCAAAGACAGTGGAGAGCTATGAAGTTCTTAAGAACTGTAAACATAAATTAAAAAAGATTAGTGTTCTGTATTTTGAATGGCTGTTTTGGATTTCTCTAGCTCACATGCCCTTGTGCTGCTTACTGATACTGTAAATGTGAAAAACAGGGAATGACCAGAAACTAAAGTTCAGGAACTTACAAAAGGTCACAGTAATAAAGTTTATTTCCATCTCTAAGAGACTGTGGTTCCTCTTTCTTGTGGCAAAGACAGAAATAAATGGGGATGTGCCCTTTTTTGTTCTCATTTGTTTGACATGAACAACACAAGCTTCTTTCATCCTCACCTTCTAAACATGGACTATGGGCAGCTCTTATTTAAAGGAAAAATCTCATCTGTCTGTCCTTCAAACTACTAAACTGCTAAGTAAAGGCAAGACAGGCATGGGAAAGATGCTTAGATTTAAATATATTCATGGAGGAAAAACTGAAGAAATCTGGGAACAGGATGTTGAGTAAAGGAGAATAGCACTTAGTTAAGTACTGATATGGCTCCCACAGATGATTAAAAAGCAAATGGCTTTGGGAGGTAACAGCCTGGGTCCTCTGGGTTTGTGCTGTTACACAAAAGTGTCCTGCAGAAGCAAAGGGAAACGGAAGGATTTTTTCCCATACTGTAACCACCTGCCGCTGAGCCAAGCTTGATTTTACTCAGTCTCAGTCTTGGCTTGGATTTCTGAAAGGAAGTTTTAGAAGCCTGCCTCGTTCATCAAAAATAATTTATGGTGCTACCACAGAGGCAAGAGGGCTCCTCATTATTGTTTCCTGCATTTTATGATGTTGGCACTCTTCCTGAAATAATTTAGGAGTTGCAGACATAATAATTTGAATTTCAGAAAAAGAGATCTCATCAGTGAAATCTGTATTTTATCCAGGTTTCAGTAATGCGTCTCTTCCCCAGTAAATACTGAGGAAATTTTTCTGGTCGCCAGCTAAAAATAAAACACGGACAACAGCAATCAGGCAAGCTTTAAGTGGTTTAATCTTAAACGGTAAAATTCTTTAGAATCTCTTAAGGCCTGAATAAAAGTGTCAACATCTTTAAAACTTGAGCTGAACCTGTGTAAAACTTGAGCAAAACCTGTTGGTTTTGGTTTGCCAATCTGAGATTTCCTGGCCAATGCACCAAATTAATCTGGGGACTTGAGTGCTGGCCAAATGCCAGGGCACTCACTAGAATTATTTACTCATTTTCTGTTGTGAGAGGGGACTGGGAGAAGAGAAAAGCAGGCTCAAACTTTAAAGGGTATCAAGAAAACTTCATTACCAGAACTAAAAGAAAAAAAAAAAAGAGAAATCAGAATAAACTTTCGGAACACTTCTCCTCCCCCATAACTTTTCTTTTGTTTTCCCACTGACCATGCAAAGAGATAAATTTGGTATTTTCAGTTTACCACTCTAGAATAGTCTTTTATCAGTTCTCTTAGGGAGAGGAGTTTCTCTTGCCATGTCACGGAGACTTCTCTGCAAAAAACATTTTTCTTGTGGCTTTTAATTTCCATGAAATCTGCAATCGTGAAGTCCCTCCCATCTTTTTCCAGCCTTCCCACAGCTGTGTTTATGGGCCATGTCAAACTCATGGGGTACTATTTTAAGGATGAGATGTTCAAAAGCAAAGGTTCTCTTCATCTATCTCTGAGATCATCTTCACCTCTAGGAACAGAGATGATCTTCTTTCCCTGGAGACAAAGGGTCTTCATCACTTTTATCTCTCTCTGTTCAATCTTCTCATGGGATCACAGCTACTTCAACATCTGCTTTGCCTCAACATAGATGCCTTTGCTCATGTCTACAGTTTGAACACTCCATCCTCCCATGCTTTTTCATGAATTAAGGAGATATTCTAGTGTATCACAGTCCATCACCAAAAGAAGGCCTTACCAAAAGAATTTCAGCCTAAGACTAAGGCATTTCTTTATTCACCTTCCATCTGGGACTTGACTCCTTCTTTACTGGCCATGGTGTCTTCATGTTGTTTCTCTACATATCTTCAATCTGTCCTTTTCTCTCACAGAGAGAGGATTGAAGGTCTGCAAGTCTCATCTGTGCACTGAAAGAGTTAATATCTCACCTGGGCCTTGCAGATGGTTGTGTGATTTTCTGCCAGGCAGTGGCTGGAGCACTCGGAGTTCAGGCACGAGGTTTTTTCTGGTATCCATCTCCCTTTGCAGGGAAACATCAACTAACACATGGTTCAGCACTTGGAGTAGGATGCTGGCCCATGATGCTGGGATTTAGATGAAGTTCTGCCACATGGGAATTCACAGGACACACTTGATGCTCTTGAAATATATTTAGAACAATGTTTGTGCCAACTGAAAGCCATCTCCCATTTTGAGTCCCCACTGGGCAAAATTTTTTATCCTAATGTAAACCATTTGACTGATTGATTTCACAAATCCTTTTACTGTTTCTTTCCTTGAGTTTCCATTTTTGTCTTTGCCTCTCTTGAACAGTCATGGGTTTCCCTGTCTATGAAATTCCAGTATTAAGTTTTTTAATGAAATGGGCAGAATTTAAGGATCGGTTCAGCATAAAGTGTAATATCACCTTTAACAGATGGATCTCAGAAAGTACATATTTAGTTAGTTTCAACTGTAATTAATAACACGTGCTTTTCACATTAATTTATTTAGATTTCTAAGCTGGCAAATTCTAATCAGTAGTCAGCTTTATTATTTTTGACTTCTAAGGAAGGGGCTTTGCTGTATAAAACCTTCCATTAGCTGCTATATAAACAAATCACATCATGCTTTACAGCATGCCATTATTACCAGACAAATATTTCATATTTGTCAAGATTTCTGCCTTCTTATTCATAGTGTTTCCATTTCAATGCTCAAAGACAGCTCTTCCACTTCTAGCCTACAGCCTTAATTATATTTAGGCCTTGAGCCAGAGATAAGCCCATGCCAACAAAATGTTTGTATGTATCTTGGAAACATAATCAGAATGGTGTTAAACTGGGTTCATGTATTACATGTCATACAGGCAAACCCAGCAGCCTTCTTCCCCAGAGCAAGTGATAACCCTTATCTGATTCATTCTCCAGAGAACTGCCAGATCCAAGAGCTATTTGACAACCAGTGAAAGGGATTTTGCTGACAAACCTAAGTTACAAGTTTCCAATTGAACAAAATCTATTTAATGTATAAACCTAAAATCAATGGGACAATTCCTCTGTTGTTAACAGGTGTTTGCTGGACTGAGGCTCAAAATCTCAATGTAAGTGTGAAAGGTGTGGATTTTGCTATGGCTTGTGTGAAGGGAAATGGATTAATATTAAAGTCTTAATGGCCATATTAACTCTGTCTTCATGTGCAGCTATTCTTACATATTTTGATTGCTCTTGATGGCAGCATAAGAATATATTGCTCATAATCTGTACAAACACGGAAATTTCATTAATTAAGCTCTTTCTTCTGTTTTTGTTGGAAAAAAATACTTCAGTGTCTGTGGAGGCTGTGGTGACTCACACTGTGGTTACAAATGTCACTTGCAGAGAGTTTCTTCTCCAAGCAGCTACAGAAGGGGTAAGACTTATGGACACTTCTTACTTTTCCATTTTAGTTGGAATAAGGCTGATGGACGGACATGATAAAGTGGAGAGAATGCTCCAATGCACTAGTAGAGTTTTCTGTCCATCAAAGCAGATGGAGAAAAAAGAATCAGTTGAATTTTATCTCACCATCACCAAGTAGGAAGTAGCACATGGGAGAAAAAGGTAGACCATAATCATATAGCCTGCTCTTGGTTTTGGATATTAATTAATGGGGAGATGGCAAAAGGAGAAAAATGTAAGGCAGAGGAGTCTTATATTAATTTTGCCAAAAATAGATAAAATTTAGGCTACTTGGTCTGAAGCATTTACCATTAATGCAGATGGAAGGCCTTAAGTGCACATACCAGTTCTTGTAATATATGTGAGTTTTCCTTTTCTTTGTTTCCCAACAAACATGCTTGTTATCTGTTCTTAAAATTTTCAAATAATTTTTTCTTTTAGCTTGCCCAGACCTGTCTTAGGAGTGATTTCATAGCAAGTAGTTGAAGTGTTTAATTGTGTGGAACAGTGATTCCAAATGTGATGTGACTGTATTCTTTTGGGGTGCCTGGCCTTCCTGTTTCTCTTCCTTGGGACAGCCAGGAAAGCTGAGCAAGGCTGTCTCTGCAACTGAAACAAATGACAAGATTCCTCCACTGTGCCTGACAAAATGTTTTTTTGTATGTCCTGCTCCCTCTGAAGGGCTTTTCAAGGAAAAGGACTAATTTAACACAAAGGAATACTGAGACAATAGAATTACTAGAGGAAGAAGGATGGCTTCAGTAATGTTTTGATTTAAATCAGAAAATGAATTCCCAGCGTATTTTCCAGTACACTGTTTTTAAACCTAGCTATTATTTTTCTGGCAGAATAGCAGTGGCTTGAAGACATGTTGATTTTACAGACAGGTATTTTATGTCAATCCCTCAGTATTCGAAGGGAGGCTGGACAGATGAGCTGGCACGAAACAAGGACATTGAGCCGGTTTGCTGGGGGACTCTGTGGTTTTCCAGAACCCATTCCCTGACCAGCAGCTGTCCAGTGCTGCCAGATTCCCTGTGTGAGGGCTGCCTGGCTGCCCCATAGCACAGCAAGAACACTTACCAAGGGGTAAGGCTAAAGCTAAGTAGAGGTACAGGAACAGCACAAAAAATAACCCCTTTCTTCAATCACAAATCCCTTCAGTGGGTGTGATGAATTTTGCTTATTTTGGCAGCATGCTCTTCTGGTGCCATTAGACATTTTGTGGCTAAGACCACGATATATTTAAGGGAACTGGAGTTAACTCTTCGTTAGGTTCAGAGAGTTCAACTTAATCAACAGGTGTAAGTGTACAGGGAGAAAAAAAGATCCCAAGCCTCAGAATCATATAGGATGCATAGGAAACTCTTTGACAAAGAAACACAATATTTATGCTGCTCTTTTTCATTGTTTTATTTCATCTAACTAAAATAAATCACATGGTTTGTAGTGAATATTTTTAAAAGGTAAAAGTATGATTCTTTCAGTACTGACTAAAATTTCCTAATGTTGCATAAAAAACAGGTTGTTAGAATTTATTATGCTTTTCTCTGCTTTGTTAAATCTTTGAAATTGAATATATATGGCTTTGTTTTTGCATTAAAATGGAGATATACGTGTAGATGTATATGTGCTCTATCTACTGGAACAGCTTTCAAATAAAATTGTGCCTGCTCTTGTTTAAATATAAAAATCGAATTCTGTTTCCTTTTAATTTGAAGAAATTAGTGCTGCTCCAGTTGTCATAGAAACTGCAAATTAGGACAGTGTGTTGAAGATAACTGTCAGTAGAAATTCTGAATATTGAATAGAGTTTTCTTAAGTTTTTAGCTGCATCTGTCAAGTATAGCAGCAGCAGCAATTTGATTGTTAGTTAAGGCTTAATGGTAGCAATGGTTGGTACTTAAGTAAAAGGCTACTCTGCATTTGCTGTCCACCCTCTATCAAACAAATATTGAAATATGTTTTCTGCCATTGAAAAAATCCCTCTGATTAGTAACACAGTACAATTTATGCCTTCCAAACCAGAGAAAGATAGAAGTTGAAGATATTTTTCTACAGTTAGATGAAAACATTTGTTATGAGCATATGGCCTTATCTGTATATTTGAAGTATAGAAATTGGGGTTTAAAATTCTATATTAAGTATCTACATAGATTCCAAAAATGTACTAGCTGTCTGTAAAATATGTAAACAGGAATATTATCAGATCTGTAGCTCTAAATAATGCAATTCAAGACACTGATGAAGTAATTGGATATGAAATTAGTGATCATATGGTTGTGTGGAATTATCGGATCTGATTTGCATGCTTGACTGTTAAGAATTTTGCATGTGAATCAAGCTTGGTAAATAATTCATACTTTATCCTATAGCTAATTAATGTAATATCATTTTTCTTGGTCTGCACTTGGTAGAAGTGCAGTATTTCCCTGAAATTAGCAATTTTTAAATAACAATTACCTATATCAAGGAATAAGGTCTGGTTTTCAAACTTTTCAATGTATGGCAACCATCATTCAATACCTGAAAAATGTTGGTTAATTCTAATTGGTCAAACAAACCCCTTCTTTTTCTGTTTTTCTCACCTGATTAGAATAATGTTTGGGTATAGAGTATTGGTGTGAGAACATGCTTTAAGAACAGGCTTTCTGCATGTTTGTAATATGCTCCCCTTGCCTCTAAATCACAGCCTTTGTTGTCCTGGAGTCAGAATAATTGATAGTGGAGAGTGGAAGTAGAGATCAGCAGCTTGGTTATTTGCCATAGGAAGTAAATGAAAATTAGTATGGTGAAAATTAGTACTGGGAAAATCTTTTCATGGGTTTAACAGCAGAATTTGGCTCCAGATAAATAATTAGATACTAGTGGGCCTCGTGGTATTTTAAGACACCTACTGCTGTAGATTGAGCAATTACTGGCATCCAATGATATTGCAGAAACCACAGTGAATTTATTAATAGGGTATAGGTTTGTCTACTAGGGTTTGCCAACAAAAGAGAAATCTGAATGAGGCAGTGCACTGGCAAAGTGAAGGGAAGTGTGTGCCAGGCTCCTCCATGTGTGTTTGCTATTCCCATCAGAATCTTGGGGCAGAACTAAAGAAATACTAAATATTTCATAAAGGATTGTATTTCTGTTCCCAAAGGCTTGAAATGTGGAAACCAGACAGCCTTTTGAGAGCCTCTCTGCACTATGGAGTCCTTAAACTTTTGAAAGCTGTTGCAAGAATTTGGATTGCTCTCTGGAATACTGTCAACTTTTAATAACAAGGAAATGTCAAGATAGGATTTGGTGGTAGGCAAGTGAGTATCACAATGTTAATTTGATAGTCCATGAAAGGAACACTGCATAATCTTTCATTTTGGAATTCTGTATTTCTTGATTTATATGCCAGAAAGGATATGTATCCCCACAAGCTGTAGGATTTTTTCAAGACAGCTGATACAGTTGCAATAATTTTCCTAATTCACAATGAAAAATGTTTAATGTTATTCTTATGGTAGTTCTCTGCTGGGAGAGGTATTTCAAGGGGAAGCAGCATTCAAACAAAGTCAACATTTTCTTGATTAAATGCATTGTAGCTTTAAAAAGGAATAAGGTTTTTAAAAAAAAAAGAAGAAAAAAGAGGCAAGTTTTGAAATAACTTTCTAATCTCAAAGAAGAGTGGAAGGAATTATCCCAGTGAAATCTCCATTTTGCTGTTGCAGTTCAAAGAGTGACGAGAGCAAAGAGCTCTTTACTGTGTATCAAAGGATTGATAGCTTGGAGTTTGGAGAGAGCTCTAAGTTCTGATCCAAGATTAATAAATATGCAAATGCTCAATCTTGAAAAAAAAACCTTACAGAATCCAATCTTTAGTTTATGTAATTGAATGTTTCTTTGAAATGACTGGTGTATTTCAGCTTAATAAGTCGTCACATTGTAAAATTTGTCGAATTCAGGCCACGTCAGGGTTCTGCAGTCGGAGGATATTTCAGCAAACAAGTTACAAATACATCCACTTCTTGAGACAAGGAACCATTTGGAATATCAGGTGAAAAAAGGGGAGGTCATAGAGATGCAAAGTGCCACTTATAGTTATTTATGGCACGTTATATTTTTGAAAGAGTGGGTGCCCACAGCTGTGGCCTCACTTCTCTTCACAGGTACTGCAGGTCACTCCTTCATGTTCTGAACAAGAAAAGAGTGGGACTCAGCATTTGCTAAATGCTCTAGAACAGCAAATGGCTTTTCAAATGCTACACTAAGTCACACCAATTCTCTGTAATGTCAAATATTTGTTTATTATGACCTCATTTTTTGCAAGTGGGTTCAGTCACTCTTCAAGGGAGAAAGACCTGGCCAATAGCACAGTGAGAGCTGTTAGTGGGCACTGAGTGCTAATTTTCAACTCACCTTTGCTAGGATAATACTCAGAGCTATATAAAATTGGGATGTCTTTTATGCTATAAAAATCTTATGCAAAATAACATAGAAACTTAATTTGCATTTTATATTTACTTTAAAATAAAGTATCTGATGCCAGTCATCCATAACTAAATGTGGTGCTTTTTGCTTTTAAGTACAGATTGTTCTGTTTGTGAAGAAAGATGTCATGTATGTTGAAAATATCTCCAAGCATTCTGTTGTCATAGCTGTTTAGCTTAAAAATAGGCATTTCATGACCAGATTTTACCAACTCTCCAGGCTGCAGTCAGGAAGTTCAGCAGAATAGAACTGACAGGTACAGGTACTTTTTCTGGAGGGAATGTACTGTACCTGTGGGCTTCATTTCATGATGTCATCCAAGGAATTTCTTTAAATTTATGAAGTGTTTTAACAGTTTGCCTTGGTTTTCTCCAAGCTTGCTCTCTTTCCTGTAACACAGGGGCAGGATGAAGTATTTTGAGTATGGAACATGCACAGAGCAAGAAGATTTGTAAAAAATCTAAAAATGTTAACAATATAGTTGTGAAATGTTTTGTTGTTTGGGATTCCCACAGAACAGAAGATCTAACTCCTTCCATAATTTTCAGAGGGAGGAAATACTTTCAATCTCCCCACTTTAGAACAGTGGGTTCTTGTTCAAGATTTGGAGAGGTTTTATTTGAAATGTCATGAAAGCTCACAATGTTTCTCTAAGTTCTTCATGTAGGTTTTATTATTAATGCATGTCTAATACTTTGTATATGTTACCTTTTTATAAAGTCACTTGAGGGAAAAGATATATATACTGTCAGTGATAGTCTGCCATGTTTATATTTGGCTTTGTATCTTGAAAGGGAGGGCAAAGGGTGAAAAATCAATTTGTGGACCTTTTCACTGAGAAAATACTGCAGAGAAATGATTTCACTGCAGTCCATTGCTCATGAAGAGAAGCAGCTTAGAGAAATCTTTATAACTGAGGGAATCTTAAACCAGTGAAGCAGGAAGCTATGAGGCCATCCCTAGGTTAGAAAGGGAGGGAGGTTTCTAAAATTGGAATATTATTTAAACAAGTCTGCTGTAAGTTAGCAGTCAAATACTTCTTCTGAGTTTATGCATTTTGGATGAAAAATGTAAAAATTGTCCCTCCTCAGTGACGTGACTGCTGATGTAGATTTGGGGTTGTGGTGATTTTGCATGGGAGGCATTTTTGGATGTAATGTAAAGGCTTTTGTGTAACTGGCAGTGTGTGGAACCCCTGGGAAGTTGTACACACCTCTGTGAAAAACATGTTAAAGACAAAAAATGATCTGCTAAATTAGTTCTCTTCCCTCTGTTTCACAGGAGAGCCCAGTGCTGGAGGGGCTGTAACAGCCATGTGAGGCACAGAAATGTTCTGGGTGTGACTTGTCCCTTTGAAATTTGCATAGGTAACATCTCCATACAAAGCTTGAAGTTCCCTCTCCTACTTTTTCCTTCTCCTTCCACTGCCATTAAAGCTAAAAAGCCCTTTCTGACCTTTTCCAAACACAAACCAGGTTACATTTAGTCTGGGTAATTTTATGTATGTTGGTCTGTTTATTTCCTCTCTCTTTTTTAGTTTCTTAAAATTTTTTTAAAATGTTTATTTTTATTTTATTTTCTTTAAAGGAAACCTTTTTTTAAAATTCCAATTTTATGGGAAAATCTCCTGTAACTGCCTAATCACACTCCCTAGCTGATTTCTAATACAACTTTCAGCTTCTGCTGTTGTCACACCCATTCTTTGAAGGTAACACAACAGTTGAAGATGATAAGCTTGTTTTAAGAAATAGTGTTTTTGTTGACATCTTTTTGCCTTTTTTGGTTTTGCAAAAACATGCACTGATGTTTTAGCAAACATTAAGTTCCTGTTAAAAAATATTCTGTCTACTTCACTCTGGAAATATATGTAAGAAACCCCACACAGCTCCCTATGTGCTCCATAGAGAGCACATCTGAGTTCTGTTAGTTTGGAGATAATTGGTTAGAAACAAGGCTGGCTTTCTGCCTGTCTTTCCTTGATCTCTGAGGAGAAAATGATGTATGCAGAGAAGCATTTTCAATTATAAATTATTTCAGGTTTTCAACTGACTGGTTTGAGATTTGATATCCTGTCATGGTTCAGAGATGATAGGATTAGGTTGAACAAACCTTTCTTTTAGCAGTAGGTAAGCAGATAAGCAGTACAGTAAAGTAAGATGGCTACTGCAACTTAAGTGAGATTTTGTATTGGGTGAAATGAGTTTTTGACAGTTACTCAATTTGAGATGCAGATCAGAGAAACAGGAGACAAATACTAGGATTTTTCTGTTTATTTTATTGTCAAAAGAGAAACTATTCCTTGTCAAAGTTGGAAAAAACCTTTTTCTTCCACAAACTTATACATTTGAAATTGAACATGAATTTTGAATAAATAGACATGCAAATGCTTTATCATAAGTAGAGAACATGTGAAAATACAATCCTTAGCCCATATTTTCAGTGTGCTACCCAAAAGGACAGAATATAAATAAAAACTGAAATATTCTCTATAGTTGTGAGGGTAAGAGACACCCAATAGTCTTCCAGTAGGGCACAAAATTTGCAGACTGTGGGACAAAGCCAAACCTCCACAGATGTTCTTAATGGAGATTGTCTATTAGGAGACAAAAGCAATTGGGTTAGACTATTTCCAATGTGGTAAAGGGAATGAGAGATTAGGGAGGAAATGGTGGAAATGACTCTGACCATGAAAAAATAAGGAA
Organism: Dicaeum eximium; assembly: GCA_013396995.1. Taxonomy (NCBI): domain Eukaryota; kingdom Metazoa; phylum Chordata; class Aves; order Passeriformes; family Dicaeidae; genus Dicaeum; species Dicaeum eximium. Next base: position 602,731 of record VWZP01003418.1, read on the forward strand.
GAGAACCCAAAGTGAACCAATGGCCATTCTCACCCCTTGGAAAGTCCTTGTTGTAGAACAGGAGCACATATTCTGGGCAGGAGGTGCCATGAGAACTGTGGACCTGAGTTGTAAAAAGAGTGTGCTTGACTTGCTCTAGAGGTATTCAGAATATTTCCCGTGAATTTTTTTCTTCTTTTCCTGTGGCCTCTTAATAAAAATGTTAATAATAACATTTTAACAATTTTCTTTTTTAATTTATTATTAATTGAAAATTCATATTCACATTACTCCAACATCCAGAGGCGTTCTCTGATTCAATGACAATGAAAGCTTTTTTTAATGTGATTTCTAACTTTAAGGCAATAATTCAAGAAAAAATTATGACATCAATTTTTCCATAAATATTAAAAACTTTGATTGCAAGTGGGAGTGTTTCAGAACATGTATTTTGTTTTGTAATTTGTTTCTTTTGAGATGAAACATTTCCTGTTCATTCACACAAAGCAGTGTCAACAATACTGTCAGTAAGAAACATTCCTCTGCATTAATATGAGACTTTGAGTAGACAGTGGGTGGCTGAGAACTGGCACAGGTTTCCTCAAGAGGTTGTGGAGTCTCCATCTTTGAAGATCCGACCAAGCTGGACATGGTGCTGTGCAGCCTTTTCCTGGTGGCCCTGCCTGAGCAAATGGATGACACCACGACTTCCAGAGGCACTCCCTACCTCAGGCATTCAGTGGTTCCGTGGAAAGTCAATTAATTGGTCACCATTGCTTCAGAGCACTCAAAGCAGCAATGCCTCAGTGCACACTGACCCTGTGGTATAGTTCTTCTCTCTGCTTTTGACAGGCCGCCAAGAGGTTTTGTTTTTTCCCTTTTGGTTTTGTTCATTTTTTCTATATGCCCATCATTTAAATTTCCTTTATAGCCAATTTTATTTTATTTTTTTTTCCTTTTCTATTTTTTTATTTGCTTGGTTTTAATTGAAATGTATTTGTTGCCTTGTTCTGACTGGAGGAGGTCTTGTGGCTCTTCTCTGATAAGGACTTTAAACACTTCATGCTGACAAACCAGTCCCATCCTTGCAAATTTCATTAATGACTGTGAAGAGTTCCAAGGTTGGTTGCTTTAGCAATTGAGGTTCTATCCCAAGCTCATTGAAAATGAATGATGAAGTTTAACAACCTTAAATGTAGGATCAATCAGTCTCAACAGGCAGATAGAGAGTGATATTGTGTAGTTATCTCACTACAAGGAGCAAAATGTGATTTAGTATAAATTCCTTTTTTCTTTTTTTCTGTGGATTTGTTTGTTTGTTTTGTTGGGTTTTTTTTTGTTGGGTTTTTTTTTTTTTTTACTTCCAAAAAGCCTAATAAAGCTTGCTATTGAATAATTAATGAAAATGACTGGTATCAAAGTTAGTCAAAATTACAGCCTCCATTCTAGGCTTGGTACACCTTCAAAAAATTGAAAATAATACCAGACTTTCCACCTATAGTTTAATGATGCTTTTTGTATCACCATAGGTTTATTGCTTTATAGACTGTTGGTCTGTTGGTTGTATAGACTATGGACTGTTGGCTATTATCTGTATAGACTTGTTAGTCTTAGAACTAAAATTAGGTTGTTTATATTTTCCTTCTGATTCTATTTATTTCAAAAAATTGTGAAATGCGACCCTAATCAGCCATCAGGCATTCAGTTCAACTCCATTTAATTTCTTGGGCAGAGCAAGCACCCTATGATATCTGACAGGCCAAAACAGACATTTTATTAGTTTACATCCTGAATGCAGACAGAATAAATAATTATAAATGCAGTACAGTGTGAAATGTCTAACAAAAAGTGTAGTTTCATGAAAAATATTGAAAAAGGCAGTCTAATATATTTGCAAATGTATTCCAAGAACTGGATTTGATTTTGTGCACTTAAAAGGGGCGAAGAATTGGAAGAGAAAGCTTAAGAATTGTTCCATACTTGCTTCCCTTTTCCTTCTACATGACTAATGGAAACAGAACATATTCAGATTTGAAGAATATGTTTTGACAATTATATAAATGCAACCAATATAAGGCAAAACTTATCTCTCAGAAACAAGCTTCTGTTTATTTTCCTCAAACTGCTCTGCATCCTGGCACAATACAAAGTTAGAGATTATTTGTTCTAGAAATTGTACAGAAGAGTCTCTGTGATAAAATCTATGCAAAATGTATTATTTTAAGATAAATATATCAGATAGCTTACTCTGTTGGCTTTTATAGCTTTTAATAATTTTATATCCATCTGCCTGTTCCATGTTCTAGAAATTTATTGCAGACTGCTATGACATTTATATATCTGATGATCACAATATGATTGGTGCTGGTTTTAAGGAAAAAAATCTTTCAGTATTCCAATTTCCTTAGTTTGTGATAAAGACTTAAGATAAAAAATACTAATACATACCTTAACTTCCAATCTTACTGTAAAAGCTGCTGCATTGTTTGTGTCTTAGTAGAAGTATATGCAATCCCACAAGTCATTATGTACATATATATTTTCATACACTTAAGTAATTATATTTGCTCCAGAAGGACATTACATGAGTCAGACTCATGTAATAGTCTATTTGGCATCTGTAAAAGTCTTTGTAGGACTTTGTTCAGTTCTTGATGAAGACTTTATCATATGGTTCTCATTGAAATAAGTGGACATATTAATTTCAGTGTAATTTAAATAGAATTGGGATGGAGTATCTTGGGATCCCAAGAGATAATGATGGTCTGCATTTCAAAATCTTGCCCTGGAATCTTCACTGCAGAAGAAATTGAATTACATCTACTCTGACATAGTCTTGAACACCAATATATATGCACAGAATTACAGTGAGAATATTGGAGGAGGTGGAGGGCACCTAAAGTCCTCCATTCAGTTAGTAGTGATTCCAATCATCAGCATCCATTGAGTCCACCTTAACTCTGTTAAATATTCTCAGCTCTTTAGGTGCTAGGTTATTGGCTTGTGTTGCCTGGTGCTGCAGCACAGTGATTCACATTTCCTGTGTTGTAGGTACATTCCACTTGGCCTGAATTAAATAATCCTGAATCTGACTGCATCAAAATTTTCAATACTCATGCCATAATCATATCTGGATCTAATTAAACTAGCTCAACTTTTTATATTCTCAATGAAGCAACAACATTACTCCCCATCTGTGATTTTTATTATGCAGAAATTTCATGCATTTCTAGGTGGATTAAATAAATTGCAAAGATTGGGCTAACAAACCTGAATCCCACTACTGTGCATTGTGGTTAAAAAAGAAAAAAAAAATTTCTTTACTAAGGAAAAGTTTGCAGAGGATGAGAGGAAGAACAGAATAAGTAGGATCAGAAAAAAATATAACTGGATGCATAAGACAGATGCCATCTTTATGGGGAGGCTGATATTTTAATGACAGGCTCCCAGTGGGATATTTGCCATATGTGAAGAAAGAATTATTCATAGTTTAGAGACCTTTCTTTGTCCTGATCAAGGGTGATGTTGGTGGAGACATGAGATGGAGCATTACCCAGAGCTGGTATAGTGAGTGCTATTAAAACATGGGATTAAAACATGGGATTACACTGAACTCCAAAACTCGCTCTCTGAAGAAACCCCTTGTCTAAATGAGCATAAATGATAGTAACTAGAAGTGTTCATCATTTCATAAGGATCTAAGGAGAGACTAGGTTTTGGTCTGGCTGTTTTTCTTGTTTTAGAATTGCCCAAATCAAAAGGGAATAGAAAGTATTTTCTGTGTAGGGGCATTGTCTTGACAGCACATGGATTTGCTATGCTCAAAATGCTGTAGTTCTATCTGTGCCTCAGATGGTAAAGAGAGGATTTCACTGTCCATTACATGGGGACCCAGGTTAAGTAATTTATTCAATATTTTGGATAGTTTAATGTTACATAAATGCCAGTTCCATTTCAGGCCTTGTGTTGGTAAAATCTGTCACACCCTGGCTTGTGAAAATTCTGCAGAAGGTAGTAAAAGATAGTAAGAATCCCTATGTTGTGTGGTCATTAGTGGAATGGGTCTAGAAAAGACATCAAGGAACTATGTAACTTATTCCTTTTCCCGAGGGTGAGACAAGCTATTCTTACATATTTTTGACAGAAATCTGGTTTGCTCTGCAAATGGAGAATCACAGCTTTGCTGGGCAATATACTGATTCTTCCCTAGTCTTTCTGAGTTTTACATACCGCCTGATTTTAAACAGTTCCCTCCCCTTTCCTGCACCTGAAACATTCTTTTCTATATAAGCCCCACACAGAGGTCTCTTAATTTCTTAATTTGAAACCTTCATCAACCTTCTCTCATTCTTTTATTTTTAAACTGTAGAAAGCCCAGTGCATTTGATTTTCCATATGCCATGCACTGTCTCCTCTTGGGATTCCAGTGCTCACATTTCTATTTTTTGGCTTTCCAAATGAGACATATTACTGTGAGAAGCTGGGTGGATTTTAGGTGGCTTTGTTTACTGCTACAATAAAGACCTGCTTAAAATTACCTGTAGTGGAGTGCATATTCCATAAACTGTGGCAATGATTAGTAAAGGAAATGTGACTGAAGTGGCTGAACCTTTTAGTGGATTCCCTTCCATGTTTTACAGTATTTTATTGCTTCTATTGTTTTGAATTCTCAATTTAAAAATAAAAATGAATATTCTATTTTAGATATTCTGTTCAAAGGCTCTGAGCTCTTAACTCAGCATTTTGCTTTTATTTCTGTGTAAAAGTGCCTATTATGTGATAGTCTGAATGTTATGAACTTCTTTTTCTTTCTCTTAAAAGCAAATCCCTTTTTTGTCCCTTTTAATATCTCATAATCTCACATCTTTCTTCCCAATAGCTGGAGGCATTTTTACTGAGTAATGCCTCCCTAGGCAGAGTATTTGATATTAGGGATAGATTTGATAATTCTTCCCAGTGCCTCCATTTAGCTCTCCTACTTGTTTCATTAAATCTTCTGGTTGGAATGTGTTTGCTTTTCCCCAGGTTTGAGCTTAGCAAGCAAGTTTGTGAGATTACCTGGGGAAACCAAATGCAAATGTGCTGAAGTGTTTAAGAAGTAATCATATATCAAAGGGGATAAAGCCCCTCCTTCCCCCACAAATCCCTAAGAAGGCTTGCAGATTGATATCAATGAAGAAATTAGGGCATCTATGAAGTGACTACTTCTAAACAGCTTTGAGAACGTGCTGAAACTGAGGGTTCAGATGTCTGGGAGCTGCAGTGGATTTGTCACAGAGTGTGAAATGTTTTTCTGCAGTGTCATAATTCAAGATATATCTGTACATTCATTTATGACAGTGCTGTAACAAAGTAGAGAAATTTTTATTAGTTTTTACTTAGACAAAATTCATAGTAGAATCCAGAAAGCCCCCTCAGTCTGAAGAGTAGCCAAGAGCATGTGCCAGGGATGAGTTCAGCCTGCTGTACCCCAGTGTCTGCTGGCATTGCACTCTCAGGGATGTTCAGAGAGGTTTTCCCAGGACATAACTGCAGACCACTTCTTTACTCTTACAACAAATCAGAGGGAAAGAAATAAAATGTCCTTCATGTTCAGAGCCCAGCAGGTCAGTATGTTTTGTTTTGGTGTTGTCTTTAGGTGTTCCAACACAACCCAAGCAGTCTATGCTGATGTTTTCACCTCTGAACACTTTACTACTTCCAAAGGAAACTTCTTTTCAAGTTGGAGTTCATGAAAAAGAACCTTAATGGTGGAGGGGACCATTGTTTTTGTGATGAATAGCATTTCTGAAATTGCAAGTTTTTGGATGGCAGAAATTGCATTTTCTTCCCTCCTTGATTTTTAATCTTTGTTTCAGTCACCCTGGAATTAAAGGAAAATTGAAAATGTTAACAGGCTAGAACAGGCTGGATGAGAGCAGTATATGTTTCACTCCTTGCCTTGTGTTATTTTGTTCTTGGATTTCTTTTGATTCTTCAGCAGATACTGATGGAGGTGTCAAATGTTTCGAAAATTTATGTAGATTACAGAACTAACACAAGGGATACCCACTACATAATACTCAAGAAATTCTTCCTCCTCTTCATTGTTAAATATTCCTTTTAAACTGGTAAGACATTGTGTTCTAGTGTCAAAGAGATTCTGTTCTGAAGAGATATTTAATATTACTATGTATTATATAATCCAATTGACTTCATGATTTAAAGCAGAAAATAAATTCAGCTAGAGAAGTAATTAACCACTTTCTCATCAGACACTTTAAATTATGTTCTGGCTGATGTTCAATCTATTTGAGTTTGTGTTTGTTTGGTTGGGTTTTTTCCCTTTTTTACAAGAGGTATTCCATAAGAAAGAGTTACTTCTGGACATCTATACGCTTACACAGTTCATTGCTTTTAATATTTTCCAAGAGTCAAGACTCTATTGATCAATGGAAAGAATAGGTTTAAAATAGTAGTAAATTTTTTCCACTGGAGTCTTGATGGAATGTATTTTTTATTAATGCACATCTCTAGGTAGTTGAAAGTAGCTTCCATTTAGAAGCATGTATGTTATCAGAGAGTGAAGAAACAGCCCAGTTTTACAAAGGTGATGTATAGTCTCTGGCCTCTTTTAGAAATAGATAATATGAAGTAACTCGTGCCGAGATCTCTCAGAGTTCCCTCAGGAATGGACATTGAGAAGTAGAGACTTGGATCTAATGGAGTGAAATTTATCTGTTGGATTTAGTAGAACTGATAGAAGCAGTAATTTCTCCATCTAAAATCTTCATAACTTTTTTAAAACCCCCATGTTATATACATATATAGACATTTTCTTTTTCATCTCTATGTTGACTTGGTTTTATAACCTTTTAAATTTACATGGCCATTGTGGTTAAGTACTCCATACATCACTACAGAGGTGAGGCAGTGTGGCTGGGGAGTGGTCCAGGGCAAAGGACCTGGGGGGGCTGGTCAAGAGCTGCTGAAAATGAGCCAGAGTGTGCCCAGGTGGAGTGACATCAGCAATATTGTCCCCAGCAGGACCAGGGCAGTGACTGTCCCTCTGTGCTGGGCACTGGTGAGGCCACGCCGCGAGTGCTGTGTCCAGTTCTGGGCCCCTCAGTTCAGGAAGGACATTGAGGGGGTGGAGTGAGTCCAGAGAAGGGAAATGGGGCTGGAGAGGGGTTTGGAGCATGAGTCTGATGATGAGAAGCTGAGGGAGCTGGGGGTGTTTGGTCTGGAGAAGAAGAGGCTCAAGGGGAACCTTATCACTCTCTGCAAATGCCTGAAGGGAGGTGTAGCCAGGTGGGGGTCAGCCTTTTCTCTCAGGAAAGCAGTGATGGGATAAGAGGAAATTACCTCAAACTGCACCAGGGCAGGCTCAGGTTGGACATCAGGAAGGTCTTGTCCAACCTAAATCATCTTATGATTCTATTGTATGATTCTAAGTATCCTGCTGAATGTTCCTGGCAAATGCTATTGGCTTTATACTTATGTGCTGTGTTTGTTGAACCTATTAGCTGGTTTGATCTGAAGTTTAAGGACATAGATCGAATTACTTGTGATTCAAGTTCTTTCCATTTCTAAAAAATTAAAAGCTTTAATAGAATGCCTTCAGAACTGAGAGCAGATGGTTCTTTTGAAAGCAGCCCATGTCCTGGAGGGAAGGTGTGGGGGGTGTCAGTGGGCTCTGAAGATTAAAGAGTGGCTGCTGGACAAGGGAACCACTCTAGATCTTTGGTATTGTAATTTACTGGTGCTGTATTTTTTTTTTAACTGGATGTCTCAGAACTCCAGCCAGGTCAGGGGTCTGCATAGGTAGACATTTATAAGGAAGAGTTTTCAGTCTTCAACAGATAAAAGTCTAAAGCACTAGACAGAGCAGATAAATGAAACCAACAGATGGAAGAAGTGTAGGAAGAGAACATGTAGCAGAAATAGCTGCATATTTTGACAGAATCAAGTAACATTCACTGACATCTCACTGCATCTGACTACTACAGTGCTGCATGTTCAGTGTAGTAGCTTGAATCTCTTCAACCAGCAATACAAAGTTCACATGGCATCTTTTGCTGAATAGCATCCTTCAGCTTACATTTGAAAAACTTGCTTTGTTCTTGGTGCCAAGATAAGTTGCTGACTTTTGAAAAAGCAGTGATTGTAGAATTTTTTAGCTTTTGATTTACCTGAAAAATGACAGCTTGTGTTCAGGAAGGAGAACTGTTTTCAGCTGAGTTTGCAGTTCTGCTTTTAATGTAGTACAATACTGTCACAGGATACTGGATCTGTGCCAAAGTTAAAGGTTTCTAAAATAAAAAATAATAATAAGAAAAGATCTGAACCACAGACAAAAACTTGCTATTGAATGAGTTATTATGGCAGATAACCAAAGAACTGCACATTTTGTCTGATGGTAGGAATGCAGTAGAATGGTAGATACTTCAGTGTTAAGCCAATGTATTGTAACAATATGCAATAAGCCAATTTAGGAGGTGATTGTGCCCAAGAAAGTCTTCTGGAATTCAGAATGATGTTTAAATTGAAGAAAGACTTTTTATAAGCAAGCCAGGGTTATATATGGATGCTAGGTATTATATCTCTCTCTCTATCTATAGCCTTATATTACTGAATATTTAACCAGCCACACTAATGTCAGAGAAAGCTGGCACTAAACTTGCTCTGGTGATGTCTTTTATTCCTCTCTCTGTTGACTACAGAGGGACATCTCTCCCCCTAAGCAAGAACATCCAGCTGAGGCTGCATGTTTAAATTCTAGGTGTCAGAAGGTTGGTCAAAGGAATGCCCCTCTCAAACTTTGTAGTTAAAATGTAAGGATTTCAGGAATTATCTTCATCTGAACTCATAAATTGAGTTTGTTTGATGAAGCAAAAAGAGTCAAATCCTTAGGCATTCTGTGATTGCTTTATCCATACACTTGACCTAGAGCAAAGTCTGAGTAAATAGTCCAATGAGTTCTGGTCTATTAGGCTTGCCTTTGAAACCATGAAGAATAGAAATCTGCCTAGGGAGCAGATACTCCTGTTTGTAAGTTTTTATTTTCAAGAGCAGTTTGTGTTGGGTCTGCAGCTGCTGCAATGGGCACATAGGATTTCAGGGATGTCAGTCTTGTCTTACCCTGGTTGTAAGTGTTGCCTAGGGAGTCAATAGGATTGTATATTGTTTTCTAGGCTTAGTTTTCATGTTATGCCATGTTATTTTGGAATTTGTCTTCAATCTGCCACCCTTGCACCCTATTTAATAAAAGTCCTTACATTTCTTCCCATTTTCATGAGTCTCCACGTCTCCCATCCTGTATATAAAATAAAATAATTTGCCTTCTTGGTCTGAACCTTTGCCTTAATCTCCTTTCCAAGCTGTTATGAATTGTTGATCCTTCTTGGTGTTTTACATGCTGATGTTTTTGGTTGTTGGTTGACCAGTAACATGTTTAATATCTCTTCATCTTGCCAACAGCTGAACTCTTGATCTGAACTCATACTTTGCTTTATTCTTTCCTGGAGCCTGTAGAGTATTCTAAGACCTCTAAAGCAGGCAGCTCACCAGCAGGAATTGCTCCATCTGCTTGATTCATCCCATTCAGAAAATGACATCATGAAGGCATTAATTTTTTCATGGTCAAGTTAAAGAGTATCAAGGATGGGGAATTCTTCCTCATTGTTTATATACTGGTATTAAATGAGACTGATTTTCACTTTCTCACAAACCAATACTCATAAACAAGCAGTTGTGCTGTCTTAATATATAAAAGTGCTTCTTTAATATCCTGCCATGATAAAAAGACTATATCAGAAGTGATTAGTTAGTTATGATTTTTCTTCTTCTGAAAATTGTGTATTCTGACATGTTCCTCTCCTTCCCTGAATCATGAATTTAAAAGCTTTTTTAGCAGTGGGCTAGTATGTGTCACTGTCTGTTATGCATCCTCCATTTATTGTTAGAATATTGAAAGCTGCTGTAATGAGAAGATGCCTCTGTAATTTTGTATTTACTGGGCCTGATTTCTGAAGTGTAGGATGCCAGAATTAATTGTAATTTTTTTTTACCTATTGTAATTTTTTTTTACCTATTTCTACTCATTATTACTACATACTATTTTTCTTTATTATTTCTTATAATAATTCAGTGAAAACACTGTCAGCTTTTATTGTGAATGCTTTTATTATTTCTGATCATTCTAGAATCTCATTGAAGCTGCATTTCCTGTAGATAATTAATTGGAAAATAGTTATTTGCTCCTGCCCTCTAGAAATTTCAGCACTGCATAACTCATTAAAGTACTAGATCAAGCTTTGTAGGGATGTATTTTTTGAAACTGAATTTTCCCCCCCATTCTTTACCAGTCTTCCTTTCAGTTGGTGCAATTTCCTTCATATATATTTGTATCTTATATATTTCCTGACAGTGTTTTTTATTCTGTTACTTTTCACTTTTTCCAACAATGAAAATTCTGGATTTTGTGTGTTACTTCCAGTTGCTTTATTGCTGATTATATTTCAACATTTTCATGGTATTTTTCATGTTACCACGTTTCTCATCTTCAAAGCTGTTCTTTGCAACTGCCTGGAGTTCCTGTACCCTGTTTTCCTCTGAAATTCCTACTGCCTGTTGTTTGGGCTCTTGTTGCAAGGGATGACAGGAATGAAATCTGCTTCTCTGTTCTCTTTCAAGATTCTGGGCAGCACATTTGTATCCCGAGTCAATAATTAATTACTGTGTGATTTTTCAGGATTCTTGTTAATGATAGTGAAATTTCTTTATCAGAGATTCTATTTTTCACAAGGATAACTTCAGATACTAAAATGAATCCCTCATATTTTGCTCTAATGCATTATGAAGAACCTTACTCTCTCATTTCCACAAACAAAGCTTTATTTTTTGCAATGTAGTCACTTGGACACGCTCACTACATTGATTCAAGCTTTATAGAACACATTATAATGTACAGAGAATATTAATCATTTGTTTCTTCCCTGTAAACATGTTGATGTCATCTCAGCTTAATGGGTAGCATAAAATCCTTCACTATAGAGTTTATTCCTCTAGTCATTCCTGCCTGATAAAGGTCTAAATTTGCTAATTTTGAGAGCCTCAATTCTTCAATTTTTTTTTTTTTTTAAAGCTATGAGATATCATACATGCTGCATCCAAACTCTGGAGAGATCAAAACACTGATATGAATATCCCAAATGCCGTCTCTTCTTTTTTTTGAGGCCTGCTTAAACATTTCTTGTTTTGGTTTTTATAGAATCACAGAACAGTCTGGGTTGGAAGGGACTTCAAGGATCATTTATTTCCAATCCCCCTGCTGTGGGCAGGGACATCTCCACCAGACCAAGTTTCTGGGAGCCCCATCCAACCTGGCCTTGAACACTTCCAGGGATGGGGCATTCACAACTTCTCTGGGCAGCCTGTGCCTCACAACCCTCACAGTAAATAATTTTTTTCTTATTATCCAATCTAAACCTACTCTCTTTTAGTCTGAGGCCATTCCCCCTTGTCCTGTGTAATTTCAGGGCTTTCAGAAGTTCATATACTTTTAGTTAGGATCCATACAAAAATGTGGCAATTCAATTAGAAATGTAGCCAGGGAAGTAAAAGCCAGGACAGGGAAGTAAAAGCCCCATTTCTGCAGCTGTTTCTCCACACACAGATTCTCATGCCTGTGCTGAGATTCCTGGAGGTCATTGAGATTCTGTGTGGATTGAACAGCAGCAGTCTCAAGCTCCAGAGGCTTCCCTGATTCAGATGTTCAGAGAAAAATTATGTATGTGTGCATTTCTTGTTCATTTGAGTTAGAAAACCAAATACAAAGCCAATTCTTGCTAATTCAGATTCAAATCAAGCAATGTAAACTCAGTTGAATGAATTTATCATATAATTAGCTTTATCTGTGAGGCTATAGCATAACACAACTTTTTTGTTATACTTAACACTAAAATATATCTGCTTGATACCCGAGAGTAGTTATGGGGTTTCAAAATGAATAGAGATAATCTAACTTTACAGAAATCATTCTGTATTAGTTCTGTTTTGTGCATGATGGAAAATGGTGATGTTAATTAAAATGCACCAATGTCAAGCAGTATTTCTGTTTAATTTTATGGAAGTAATTTCCTCAAATACATTTGTAACTGAGATGCATGCAAGGGAACAACTCTGATTTTCAAATCCTTTGCTCTTCTGAAAGGGTCATAAACCTCACTGAGAGGTGAGTTTATTCAAGCCATTGAACTGAGCCAGTGGATAACATCCAGCTCAGGTGTTATTGAGAGGTGCAGGCTTGTAACTTTACTGGCATGCAGAGAAAATACTGACTGACCCCCAGTGCCATTTTGTGACTTGTTAAATTACATAAACATGCTGCTGAGTGATGATTGCTGTTATGGGGGACACCTGCATGCTTCAGGTGGGACACAGACCTGCTGCACCACCAGAAACTCAGAATTCTGTAACAGCACATATGCAGAGCCCTGGGTTGCCTTTTTCTAGGTAAGTTATATATATTTATTAAACACATTGCTCCTATTTGACCTTACTGGTTACTTTTTACCACCAATAAATTGTTTCAGGCTTACATTTTTTACACTTGCCCAGTCAGGGAGAGGGGTTGGAATCAGATGATCTTTAAGGTCCCTTCCAACCAAAATCATTTGATGACTTTGTGATTTTCTTTAGGCCCAGATATGTTATGTAAAAAACCTCTGCATTGTCTATCCTGTGTCCTTTCCATGCTGCAGGAATATTGAGAGTAATTGGCCCACCCCTTGCATGTATTCAGCTTTGCTACAAGCTTCATGGTTTTCCAGACACGTATTTTTTCCCCCGGATGATGCCCTTTTTTGTTGTTGTTGTTACTTTCTTATAATTTTTTTCTATGCCAGCTTCCTATATGGATTTTTACAGCAGGACACCTGATTTGACTCAAATTATATATAAGCATGTAGTGAGCTTCTGATTTTCTGGAATAGCTCCAAAATTATTATGCTAAACAATAAAATCATTAGGTTGTGAATAATTTCAATTTTATGTAATGGTTAGAGACAGTGGTTATTTTAATCAGTGAAGTGTAAGAAGCATTTGACTGACTAGATTTAAACCCACATTTAAATATTTTCTACAAGGATACATGGGCATGTCTCAAGGTTTCCTTTTGATAGATTTTTTTTGAAGATGCAAGTAATAAGTAGCCATATTTTTCATCAACATATCAGTTACTTTTATAGACAAAACCATAAAAATATGTAGATTAATGAAGTGCTCTGCATGAAAAATAGGACAATAAAAAAAATGGACAGTAGGTAAGGGAATTCACTTGGAGTGAATGAACTATTTGCCATTTGTACTGAGCCTTTGCTCCTGTAGCAATGAAAGAATTTGGCCTCAGGAGTTATAAATTTATTCTCAGCAATCAATATCAGTGGTGTTACAAAGCCCTCCAAATTCTACAGCAAAAAAGGAAGAGTCAGAATATGCCATGAGTAAATATCAATCCCAAAACACTTTGCCCCACTGGATCCTGAGCAGAAGAATGGTGTGGTAACAAGATTAGCACCCAACATATTCGAGGTTAAATTCCCAACCAGAGCAGAAAATTCCTGCATGACCTCGGACGAGTCTTTTAATCTGTGGTGGCTCAGTGCCTTCCCACAAAAGGGGTGCAGGGATTCTCTCACAGTTTGCCTGTTCCACACATGCATGTTACAGCTTTCCAGTGTGGGATCTGCCCCTCCCAGCTGTGCAGCATTTGGCACAATGATGCTCTGAGACAGAAGGCCTCTGGTACCCTTACAGACACTTCCCTCATGAAGTTCTAGATGGAAAAATCTTCAGTGAACTTGGCAGTGAGACTTCAGAGCCTCACTAAGGATTGGTGTTCCATGAAGATGTTTATGTTTATGTTCCACGTAAACATTTGCATGTCTGCATTCCTTGCATTGCTTGCAACCTGGTTTGGTCAACAGGCTCTGGACAAATATGACACCATTGTTCTTGAGGATACCAGGAGTCAAAAATGCTTTTCTCAGTGGCTTGATGAACTGACAGATAATGAGAAAGCAAATCTGAGAAAGGGAGTATACCTGAAAATCTGATATTTTTACTCCCAGCAGTTATCAATTGCTGTAATAACAGATACTGCTTCTCCTAATGACTCTTGCCTAATTATTAGGTATTCTAAACAAACAAAAAAATTGGACAGCACCTTTTTTTTTGGTGATCTTGTCATACAAGCAAAAATAGTTTGCAATGCCAGCAACATGAATCAGGTTAATAAAAGAACCACAAGTTAGGAAATTATCTCTTTCCACAGCAATGATTTCACACTGATGCATTGACAATATTGTAACAGTACTCATCTCTTACTGGAGCATGCTATGAGGTGGATCAGAAATAAAAAACACCTCTGACCTTGTTTCTCTGCTCTGAGGGGAAAGAAAAGAAAAGCCTGGTCTCTAGCCTGGTCAGAATTGATCACAAAATCAGGATGCTCACAGCCTCAGGTTGGAAAAGCCTCAGGTTGGAAAAGCCTCAGTGCCTAAGCCTACAAACTCCTGCATAATAAAATTAGAGCATGGAGTTCACATCATGTTGCTCAGGACTTTTTCCAGTCAGGTCCTGAAGACCTCCAAGACTGGAGGGTGGCCCCCTCTTCCAGGCCATGACTGACCTCTTGTCTTACAGAGCTAATTCCTTCTACCTCTGCTCTAGCTAGATTCCACATCTTTTGGAGCTCACAGATCCCTCCACATCCACAGAATCATAGAGTGATTTGGGTTGGAAGGATCCTTTGGAGATCATCTAATCCAACCCCCCCTGACCTACAGGAGGTTGCACAGAGTTTTATCTGTGCAGGTTTTTAGTATCTCCAGAGAAGGAGATGCCCCAACCTCTCTGGGCAGCCTGTTCCAGTTCTGTCGTCTTCAAAGCAACAAAACTTCTCCTTACACTCAGATGGAGCTTTCTGTGTTTCAGTTTGCATGCCTCGTCTATTTTCCTGCTGCAGGGCACTACTGAAAAGAATCTGGCCTCATCCTCTTGAAACTTGAGGTTTGGGCTGTTTGGCCACAGGCTGTGGATCCACCAGAGTGCTTTTGGAGTGAGCTGTCCAAATCCTTCTTGGCCACCCTGACATTACACAGCTTTCTTGCTGTCTTCTGCAGTTCAGCCACCTGCTGCTGTGGGATGTCCTCCACCTGGGCACAGCTTTTGCAGGCACCTCTGCTGCCTGTCCCTGCTCCAGGAGAAAGGTTCAGGTACTTCCTGCACTCTGAGCTCTGCACTCCAGCCCCTCTCCCCAGCAGCTCTGTGTGGGCAGAGGCACCCAGCTTGCAGTGATTCAAATTCTACCATGGATTGGTGGGTTGGTACACGAAGGCTTGGGAGGGGAGGTTGGTACAAACCTGTTGTGGAGAAAGAGTGCAGGAGGCTCATTATACTGGGTTTAAAGTTGGGAGTGTTGGGTAGACTCAGACTCTGGAAACCCAGTTCACAGTTTCTTAGTTTGAGGTATTATTCCAACACAGGAGCCATCCTGCAGGTGTAAGGAAGCATTGGGATTTATTCAGGTCCTATGGAAGCAAGGGAAAGCAATTTGTCCAGCAGCTTCTGTCAGCCTCAAGAGTTCTAATGGACACTTTCTGCTTTTGAAATCTGTCCCCAGTGTTCTTGGGTCTCCAGAGAAGAGGCAATTACCAAGTATTCTTCTCTTTTTATTTATTTATTTTTTAAGTCCAGAGGAAAGTTAATTACACCTCAGTGGACTGTCACATGAAATGACCCAAACCAAGTGCAACTATTGTTGGGAAAAAAAATAATCCAGTCATAACTCTGCTCTTGACCAGAACAAGAGAGATATTTTTCACCTGCATGTCAAGATTTATAGTGTCCCCAGAAGCCATCTCTCCTAAAGCAGAGAGCACTAGCTAAGGAATGGGTATGTGAAGCCACAGTTTCCTTTCACTTGGAGGAGCATCCAGTGCCACTGGGATCATGTTTATGTGAAGAAAACAAGCCTCACAAGGTCACAAAGTAAGTCCTAGGGGGGATCTCGTCAGATTGAGACCTTTTTAAAGGTCTCAATTGCAAATGAACAAGGACAACCAGAGCAGCTCTTGAAGCAAAGAGAGATAGTAAATTACAGCAAAGAGGCACAGTGAGAGGAAAACACTCCAGCAGCAAAAAGAAAAGTCCAGGAGCTGCTCTGCCACACTCGTGCCAGCAGAGAGCAGTGGCAGAATGGGGAAGGATCCTGCCTGGATGCATGGATGTTCCAGCACATCCCGTTCAGTGTGCTGGCTGATTTAGCATTACTGCTTCTGCATCTCATCCTGTGTGTGCAGGGCTGTGCAAAGGTCCTGGCTCTTCATCTCCTTTAATTACATCGTGCCACTGTAGGTCTAATTCTCCTAAAGTAGGTGTTTCACAAAACAAAATGACAAAATGCAAAATGCCAAAAAAGGTACATTTTCTGCACCAAATCTGAAGCATCACTTTAACAATGTAGGAGCATTTTTTTGACATAGACCACACTTACTTTTTGTGATGTAGGTCCTATTTGGGTGGTTGTATTTCAAGGTGTTATGAATTTGAAGCCAGATTTTGATTCTATATTTTGAGGGCTTACCCAGGATATTTAATTTAAGAGGATATTGAATTTTAAAAGGTACCAGCTGTTCCTCAACAGTTAAATCTGCTCAGAAGGATAAAATTTTAAGAATGTCAGCATAAAAATATGCCATATGTTTTGAAACACAACTGATGACACTGTGTGCTTGTTATTGTCAGTTCTTAGGTGCTAGACACCCTGAGTCATTTCTGAATCATCATTCCATTGAGAAAGAATATCCCAGCAGAGAACTGACTGTTCCCCTTCATACATACAGAAAGAATTTAATCCAAATTTGGTCAAGTAATTTCCTTCTCTCACTTTGCACGTGGGCTAGTTATTCCATTCTCTGGAGATGCAATCTGCATTTCTACTTTATTACATTATCACAATATGGGGATATGCTGTTTCTTCCTTTGTGGGCTTTACTGTTCATTCCAACTGTGAAAGCATAGCACCCTCACATAATCTGTGACTAATTGTGCATCACGTTCTGTTATTCTTGTTTATCAATTAGTATATATAAATTACATTGTTTATAGGAACAAAACACTTCTCTAGTGAGGCAGACATATTTATTGCCCTTACAAGGAAAATGTTCTTACTGAAAATCAGTATGCATATATAAAAATACAGCAGAACAGCATAAAATATGTAAAGTATGTTTGTACTTGTGTCCCTTTTAATGTAGAAAAGTTGTTTTTCATGCTAAGATTTGTCTTGTTTCACATGTGTGTGTCTATGCAGGAGCGTTGAAAGGCCACTCATTTGTAAGTGTAGCAGGTCTGCTTCTGGCACAGAAAGCTGTTCCACAGAAGGGGTTTGGGAATCACTGGCTGCTCATACAAATTCACGTTGTCAGTCTAGCAGGGAAAGGCAGCTGTGCAGAGCAGAGGCTGCTACCAAGGCTGGCAGGCAGCATCTGGCCCTCTGCTCAACAGCCCAGTGTCCAAGCATATTAAATTGGAAACCAGAAATGTTATTTCTTGTACTGTGCTCTAGGTAAAACCTCAGGTGGTCAGAATGGCCACAGTCATAACTTATGGTAAGCAAATGATGTCTGAAAAAAAGGTGACTATTACTCTGAGATGTGCTTACAGAATTAATATTATAGTTAGACAGTTCTACATTTACCGGTACATTAACAGTGACAATGGCAGAATTATAAAGCAGAAGATTATAAGCTGAGAACCAAATGAATCCATGTGCTTTGAGTGAGTTATTTTGGTTTTTCTTTTTGGTTTTTTGCATGTGTCATTGCATTTTTAAGTGGAGGTATGATTCAAGTTGCTGGAATACATTCTGATCTTCAGTAAGCAGCATTTATCCAGAATAACTTCTGCAGTTAATAGTGATGAAAATCACAGTGTGGCCCATAAACCTGGCATGACATTTTCAGTGGAGGTATTTGACTTTGCTTTCAGTAGTTGATTATTTTGAACCTGAGAGGCAGCTTGGTAAATATATAAAAATTAAGGCCTGTATCCTTGATAGCTTTTGGTGGTTAGAATTATAAGAGGGATCTGTTGTCAGCTGAAATGTGTAAACCAGTACTATTCAATACTGGTATTCCAGAAATGCCTTCAGGCAGAGATATGGGCTTGGTGATGAAATAGATTCCAGGCCATTTAGTCATGATCTATTGCCTTCTTGTCTTCCCTGCCACGGCAGAAATGTGTACTTGCTGCTACTTCCTGCCAGGAGTACAGGTGGTTTTCAGGAAGTTCTGATCTGGTATTCTGTGAACTATCACAGCAATGAAAAGATTACAACTGGAGATACCTGTAAAAGAAATGTCCCTGATTGCTGCATCTTTACTTAGAGATGTGGGATGGCCCCCAGTAATTTAAGCTTCCTATCACTTGAGTCCCAAATTGATATTTTTAAATTTTGAGTAATGTGATCTCACTATTAATCTTGTGATCTGAAAACTATGACCTTTTCAGGTACCACAGGCTGGGCACTCAGAAAATTACTGAATAATTTTACACAGGAGGCAAATTCATACATTTTGGAAGGGATGTTTTTTGAAAACTGATTTAGAGGTAATATTAGGGAAAAAATGAGTTTGTGTTTTGATTAACTTGGAGGCCCTTGTTGCCCTGATGTGTGCTGTGGATGGGGCTAAAGATAAATGGATTTAATGTAATGTGTCTGAGATTTTTGGTTTAGCATTAGGTGGAAGTCTTGTGTATATAACATGGTCACGTATGGTCTTGTTACAATTTAAAATGCAGTGTGTTTTCAGTTGTTGACTGAAAGCAAACCTTGTTACTATTCTGGGGTTTAAAAAACATAAAGTGAACAGGCAGAGGAAAAAATTGGAGACAACAGTGAATTCATGTGTGTGTGTCCAAATGGAAACATATATGTCACTTCAGTAAATAACTCCTAGTACATTAACATTTGTAATACTATACACAAAACATGATTTAAATTTTTTTTTACTGTCTGGTAAAAGGTAAAGAAAATCTCATAGCTGCTTGTGTGTGCATACAATTATATATGTGCAAAATGCTCTCATTCTATTTTTGGCAAGTGATTCAGAATGTCAGCTGAGTCAGCACAGACTGAAAGAATACACTATACATCAGTGATATGTGCCCTATAGATAAGATAATGCTTCTACTGTGCCAAACTCTTCTAGAATACCTTACAGAATGCCAAGTTTAAATGTGTTGTTCCAAAAGCTCGTCAGAAGTCAGGACAGTTCCCTGGATGCACCCTGTGTGATATTTAAATTTCTTGCTGGCCATTATTGGCTACTCTAAAACACTTTGTGGCTAATAAGAAAGGCATTAGCAGAGGGATTCAGATGAGGATAAACAGCATAAACAAGTAGCTATTTTCTAAAAATTATCCTGATAAGCTTTTGAATTTAGTCCAATAATCCTGTTAATGAAGACAGTAGCTTGCAGTGCTTTAGAATAAAGCAATATAAAAAATCAAATTGCATCAATTAACAGCCTGTAGTAAACACAATAAGCTACTGTAGAGTTAATATATTTTTGAGGAAAGTGACTTCACTCAACATATCTAAAATGAAATGGTGAGGAAAATTTCAGTTGAGATGCTCTTTTCAAAGATTTCAGAGTGGTCAGAGTTAGTTTGTTTAGATGGTTGCTAAGAGATAATAGAGGTCTGTCCTCTGTTATTTTCAGGGATGTTTTGTGTAATGGATTTGTCAAAGTAGAGAGGAAATGGTAATTATAGGATGAGGAAAAGGCAAAGAGAAAGGGGAGAACTCGATGGTGCCAGTAGCACAAGGAAGCAGTAAAGGCTGGTAACTGCAGAGCATGGATGTTGCTTTATGCTCTGCTACATCAGGGCTAAAATATGTTGGTAATTAATACCCTTATCCCTAGAAAACTGCACAAGGATTACTTTTTGTCCCATTTACCTGTTTAAAAGAAGGAATTCTGAGGACGATAACTAAAAATGTACAATAAAAGCTCAAATTTAGTGAAAAATGCTTCTAGCAATTGCTTTTCATGATCCCTCTGAGGGAAGTAAGATTCCTTAGCTCTAACAGTATGACATAAATGACATGCAAAGTCTGGTACACCTTCATAAGCTTTATTCCCATCACATTCAACTGCTGATACTGTAAAGGTTCTTTTTCCCAGTAGGGTTACTTCCACCTAGCAAAGAGAAAAAGCCCCTTTTAAAAATAAAAAATAGGAACAAAATAAAAATCAGTGAATCTAGGTAAACACTGGGGAGTTTACCACTGCAGACCTGCTGATAAGGACTGTGTGTGACTACAGAAACTTTCCTGTGACACTCCATCTGCAGAGTAGCCCTTAAACCTCTGTCCATCCAGTTATCTATCATACCTTCCCTCTTTCTTTTTATCTGTGTTTTTCGTTTTTTACTTTCCTTGAAATGGGTTCTTAGGATTCCAGTATCATTCAAAGTGATGATGTGGTAAACTTTTGGCATCTCTACATTGTGGAACCCTGGGACAGGTCTGCAAACTTCACTGTGTATTTATCCACTAATTACACTCTGATCTATCACTCT
This sequence comes from Dicaeum eximium, assembly GCA_013396995.1. NCBI lineage: Eukaryota > Metazoa > Chordata > Aves > Passeriformes > Dicaeidae > Dicaeum > Dicaeum eximium. Next base: position 623,342 of record VWZP01003418.1, read on the forward strand.
TATCAAAAGGAACAGGATGAGGGAATGCCTGTTAACCAAACAAAAGCACAGTATCAAACAAAAAAATCTCTGAGAAAAAAAGCATTTGGCAAACCAGAGGAAAGCATGGAATTGATAGTAAATAGAGCACATGTTTCTCAGCAATAAATTAGCCTAAGCATAGTCTATTTGCATTCCACTTTGTGTTATTGTAGCTGTGCAAACTATTATGCAGAAAAAGACAGCACAATCTTGCTGTAGACTGAACCAAATCAAGCATTTACTTTGGCTGATTGGATAAAAAAACGTTGCTAGTTTTTCCCAGTGCATTTTCGGAGTTTATGAGGTCAATTTTTGTTTGCTTGTTATTGTTGTTGTTTTTACTCATTAATGTCAGTGCTGGTATTGGACATGGCAGTTTACTGTCACAGAAAAATAGCCTGAGCACCTTGTAGTCCATGTTGGAATCCAGGGCACAGAGAATGTCTCTCTGCCTGTTTCAAGAAGCTCTGACCCTCAGCAGAACTCTGCTTTTCACCTTCGTCCCTGGAAAAAATTACCAAAGCTGTAGAATGAGTTAGAGCACACAGGTGTGAATTAGGTAATAGTATATAGTAGTAGTAGTTTATCACAGAGTGAAGAATTTAGGGTTTTAGGATTTTAATATGAGAGTGAATAGGAGACAAGATGGAGGATTTTGGGTGTTGTCCCTTCTTCCTTCTTGTCCCTCTTCAGCTCCATTTTCTGTAGTACTGGTGGCACAAAGTTATTGGTTAGAGTAAGCAGTAATGTAGAAGTTACGTGTAGAGATTAGTAGATGTTATTGGTAGAAAAGTAAAAACAAAGTACATGTTAGAATGTAATTGGGTTAAACAGCTTTAAAAGGCCTTGGTTTGGGTGTTTGGGGCCCATTTTGTGCCTTGGTTTGAGTGTTTGGGGTCCATTTTGTGCCTCGCTTCTCACATGCTGAGTCTGCTGTGCAGACAGTGCTGAACTTAAGATAAGAATAAACAAAAACCTGAACACCAAGAGAAAGAGAGTCCTGCATGTTCTTCATCCTTGGAAAAGAACTCAGCAGGGGAACCCCCTCCAAAGGGCCCAGGGGGTTGGGTTCCCATTCTTGCTGGGACCACCAGAAAACTCAGCACTCCAGAGGCCAGAGTGATGGATTGGAGTTTAGTAGTTTAGTTTAGTCTTGGGATCTTTTTAACCATGCAGGACTTTTTAACCATGCATCTGCTCTTTGGCTTCAGTGTCTCCTGCCTTCTCCACTGTGCCTGGTTTTGCTAACTCAGAAGAGTGAGGGCTGTCTCCTGCAAGGTGTTCCTGTACTTTGCAGCTTCTACATGGCCATGCTCATCTTGGTTGTGACCTTAGTGCAATAAAATAAACAGCAATCACTTCAACAGTCCATTCACCACTTAACTAGAATAGAGGATCACTAGCTAATGCTGGTTTTTCTAGTCTTTATCATGCTGTAAAACCTGGCACACCATCCTTCTGAATAGTTAGATGCTCGAGATATATCAAGTCTGATCGGAATTGAAGTCCAAGTTAAAACTTTGGTTTGCAGATTCTTGGACTATCTTGCTTTCTGTTGTTCACAAGTTTATCATTCAAATGGCCTCTGAAGTATATAACATAGATATTTGAATGTATCTTCACCTTAGAAACAAACCCAGAGAGAAGAAAAACAGGGAAATCAGACAGGAAAATATGATTTTACAATTTGTGACTTGTGACAAAGAGCCCACAGACCTTAGCTAGTGTAGTAATTGAGTAAAAATTTTGAGAAAATAGTCTAATATTGTTTCTTTTCATGCCACACCTCTGTAAAAATGACCATTAGTGCAATAATCATAAAAATAAATGCAGTGTTGCCATTGCTTAGCAAACTTTACTATCTGCATGAACTAGACAATACCACAAATTTCATCTGAGGTAGCATTCTTTGCACAGCGAATACAAACATTTCCATTAAAGCTAAAGATGAGCTACTGTGAACTCCATTTTAAAATATAGATTGCAGTTTATGCTAAATCCTTCTGGTTTTACACTTTACTGTTTTTCATTTCTCAGAATCTGACAGAGGCCAAGTGCTCCATGAAGCTTCCTGCTTTAAGAAATCTCGATGGAATTGTTCCAGTTCTGCCTGTGCAGCTTCAAATACATTTATTTTCTAACTGATTTTAAGACCAGACGACAAAGGGCTGAGCCAAGCACAGTGGAAAGCAAACTGAGGACTGTGTCCTACCTGGCCAGTGGCTGGGTGTCCAAATGTGTGAAAAAAATTGAGAAATACTTTCATAAAGACTTAGGTCATAGCTTGATTTTATTTTTCAGTGTTTGATTTCTGTATTTGGTAGACCCTGCAAGAGTTCATTAAGATGTAAGGATGAGAGGAAGTTAAAAGTTTGGCTTGGAATGGATGAAGTAACAGGCAAAGTAAGATGTGGTGTACAATGATTTGTTCATCTATGTCTTGGTTTACAAGACACTGTCTGCTAGGGAAGGGGGAAAAAGTAGGAGAAAAACTTAGGGGGAAAGTAGGAGAAGGCAGCAGAGAGGGAGCCTCGCAGTGATGGTGAATTTTCTCTACAGTGCCTGCAGCCCTGTCTCCCCTCTGGTGTTGAGAGAGCGAGAGCGAGCTAGGAACCCCCCCAAGCTCCTTCCCCCAGCCTTAATCTCTTTTTTTTACCTGCCCCCATTCTCACGGTGCCTCTGCCCCGCCCCAGCCTCGAAAGAAACTCAAAAAACTGAAGGAGTTCCCCCTCCCTGCCATCAGTGCTTATTAGCTACTCAATGGGAACAAAATTCTACAGACAAGGACTGAAAAAACCCAACCCCCAACAATCTAATAGAATTATTTGACAGAAACTCAGGCTAATGCAGTTATTCAAAAATTTTCAGTGTGCAAGCCTCTGAAAATTTTTCACTGGTGGTCTGACTCCTGATTAATTAAATCTTATTGGCCTGAGCTTGTTTCCTTTGGTAATATATCTTGTGGACATGAAAAATAGTCCAATATTCTTAAATATCTGCAGGCTACAGGTTTTCAACCTCTTTGTTGCTTTTTACAAAAGCACTTGGAAAATAAATTTGTAATTAGAATAAGGACAAAGTTTTCTGGGTGTTTCCCTTCTGTGATTATCTCTGATCATGCTAAGCAGAAGCAAATCTGGATCTAAACTCCATGATCCAGAATTATCTCCCTCTTATGAGTGGGAAAGTAGTAATTCTTGTCTAGACAACTAGTACAAGTGTTTCTTGTTGAAGAGAAGTGAAAGCCATGAAACAGTGACCGCACTTCAGTCTGTTTGGGCAGTAGAATAAAGCACAGTTGGTCTGATATGCCCTCCAACACTCTCAGGTGCCTTTTCACTGCCTCCTTTGCAGGGGTTTGTGCCTGGCATGGAAGTCTTGACTGAGCATCTTTAAACCAGATGAAGGTGAATCTCAGCCCTTACTCTTTCCTTCCTGCTGTGAGGTAGAATTTGTACTTTAGGCAGCCAAATTTGCTTCCACTTGCACATTTTTTCATCTGTGCAAAGACTGATTCAGGATAGAACAGTGAAAATTTATTCTCTTCTCCCTGTTCCCATCCTTTCCTTACAACTGGCAGGATTTCACATGTGTGTATTAACAACTGTCTCTTTCTGAAGAGCAGATTAGCATGATAGATCCCAGATTATCAGAACTCTGAATCAAATACAGTTATCTTCCCTTTTTTTAATCTTTCAAAATATTGCATCCAGGAAATATTTCAGGATTCTCACATACTTCCTTGGTACTGATACACTTTGAATAATCACAGTGCATTTTGAATTATCTCTATGGAAGGTGAGAAGGAATCAGATTAAGTCCTTTACTGCAGGAAGCAGTTTGTTGGGGTATCTTTATGGATATCATTTGCAGAGGTGAGCAGGCCCCATTTCTCTTTTTATTCTCTGTTCTTGAGCTGCAATGGATTCACTGTATTTCTAGAGAAGGCCCTGAAAGCTGAATTTCTCTTTGGTGATCAGCCAGTAAACCTTTTTCTGTGAGTTTGAAAAGACAGCAAAACAGAGCTGATGCTTCAAAAGCTGCACAGGGCCTTTTGTTTTATCTCCTTACCTGTTTATTACCACGAGCCACCGTGGAGAGACAGGAAGAGCAAGAACCCCAGCTTGATACCAATTGTGCTAGCAAAGTAAAGGATAAAACCACAGAACTTCAAATGGGCCAAAACATTCTCTAGCTGAAGAGTGGGTGGGCAGGTCCTACCTACTCAGAACATCTGAGCTGTTCTCTTACAGCTTCTCTGTGCTTCTGTTTCTGAACTGGTTTTAATCGTCAGATACTGATACTCTCCTGCCCACAGGAGGAATATGAAGATTATTCAGTGTTTCTAAAAAGCTTTGAAGATGAACAAAGATGCCCCTATAGAGTTGTCTGTGTTTTTAGCAGGGCTGAAAAGCTTGCTGGTTTATTTTGCTGGCAGTTAGAATATGTTTTGCTGCTCACCAGAGAAAAAAGTTGTTTTTCCTCACTGTTTGATGGGCAGGATTGTCCTGTGAGGCTTGGATCAGAGCAGTGGTGTGTGCTGCATGAGCTGGGCTACCCAGCAGATCTGATGAACAAACTGTGTGTTCTCTGAAGAACTGCTCTGGGTCACCAACAGGACCCACTCATTCCAGGACTGTGACACTAGCAATTTAGGGCATCTCTGTACCAGTCTGAGGTGGAAAGGTGGGGCTAAGTGTTTTCCCTTTCCTGGCCACTGGTCTTTTCTTGGGAGAGAGTGAAGCAGCAGTTCACAACTAGCCATGCCTGGAATCATGCACAGACTCTCAGATATGACCTGGGAGAAGAGACCAATGCCCACCTTACCACAACTTTTTTTTCAGGTACTTGTAGAGCATGATCAGATCTCTCCTGAGCTACCTTTTCTCCAGACTAAACATCCTCAATGGGCAATGGCAAATATTCCATATGCTTTGAGCCTTTTTGTGTGGAAAATTGAAAAAGTACATTCTTGTTGCTTGTTCTTATGTTTCTGCATCAGTTGCAGCATAAATCTTAATTTAGAAGCTCAGTATTGAAGAGACACTGGCTTTTGACACAGGTCTCTGCAGAACTGCAGAGCTGCAACAAAACAATGGACACCATTTATTCCACTCTACAGCATTTCTATTCAGCAAAGTATCAGAACTTCCTCTTTAAGAGTAATGTCATGTTTTGGGGTTTGAGTAATGTTCCCACATAAAAACATGCATTAACCATCAGTTATCTTACAAGGGGAAGTAAAGTAGATATCCATTAGTATATTAACTCATTGGCAGTAATAGCAAATAATTATTCATTATTGCAACCTCTTCTTGACATTTCTGCTGCTGGAATTTTTAGAAATACAAAATGTTCTTAGGTATATTAGAAATCTATTGACGGATGTTCAGTTCGTATCAAGCCCTTGGAGCAAGCTGGTCTTCTGGATTGGTGCCTAGTTAATCTGTGATTAATGAATGCTTCCATTTCATATAGGAATCTGGGAGCCTGTGGTTTTGGCATTGTTGAAGTATGTAAATGTCTTCCTCAGATAAAACGTGACAGACAACACCTAAAATACAAGTGCTTTGTTCTGCTACCTGTCAGATCAACGGAAAGGTCTGCATTCTTAAAACTGAATTTAATTGGAAGAGGAAATGTGCTGGCAAATGCTCTGTACTCAGTTCTTTTTGTGGCATCCTCTCAAGTAATTTTGCATACTGAAGGGCAAAACCAGAAGATGAGGTATATTGATGTCCTTAAATATAATGCATTTGTAAATAAAGACCTGTAAACCCTTTAAAGTAAACACTTTAAAGAGCAAATACAGCTCCTTAAAAAAAAACCAAAAAAATAAGGCAGATAACCTTATCAGGTGTCCTGTTGAAGGTCTGACTGGATGCCTGAAACTTCAGAAGAAAGTAATGGTTTAAAAATCTAATTACTCTGAGTGAGTGAAATCCTGAGTGGTGATAAGTGCTGGAAAGGTCCTTTGGAATTAATGGGAATTGTAGGAAGTTCACAATTCCTAGAATCTGCCCCAGTGTCCATAGAAAAGGCCTCTTTTAACTGTTGGTAATTAAAAGGTTATTCTTGTAATGGAACAGCAAGCTACACTTACACTGTGCTGCAGTCATTACCTTGCAATTATTTCTTCTTTAGGCTTTCAGAAGTAGCTCTTGAGGCTGACAGCTGCAGCCTACAACATATCAAGTGCTTTAGATAGCTACTTCAATGAAAACTCAGAGGAGTGTAAGGTCAGTCTCTCCACAGAACATTCTGATTAGATTTCCACTTTCCTTTTGAAAGCAGATCACATCTGGCCAAAAGACAGAAGCCCATTGTGCCAGATGTGGAATAGAATAGGTGTTGTTTTGTACTTCCCATCGTGGAGAGATAATGACATGGAAAATTAATTCTCTTCCACTCTTTACTAATCTTCCATCTGTTACTGTGTTTGTGTGCAACTGGATACAAAAGCTAATCACAAACTTCTGCTTAAAGGAGTTTTTTGGTTGGTCCCACGTCAACTTTAGCTGATGCAGACGAGGTTGTTGAAGCAGAAATGTTGCAAAGCAATGTGGAACATTGCTCAGCTGTATGTGCAAAACAGGATTTATAATATCTGCTGTTGGATCCTGGCAAACCAGGGCAAAAACCAGATGTGCACCAGACTTTTCACTTAGTCATATGTGTCAAAATGGGGGAGTGAAGGGAACAAATCGGTGTAAAGTCTCGACTCCTTTAAAGTGCCCAGAATTTCAGAAGAACAGAATTTCACTACAGTATTTTCAAAGAAATTGAAATTACTGCAAGGGGAATTGACAGCTATGGAGGAAACAGTCAATGCCTGTATGGAAAGTGTTCTGATTCTGTTACTCATTTATTTTGGATTGTGTCTCAGTAGCACCAAAGGGAGTAAATTATTTCTTGAGCTGTTGGTCAGAAAAGCCAAGTGAACTTCCAAAAACCATCTCAGGGTGATCAGTGTTACCATAAAGATGCAACAGCCACACCATGATGGGATATTTGCTCATAAAGGATGAAGACTAAGAGAAGTCTGTAAGAGCCTGGAAAGCAGCACTGAGTTGAGTGACAAGCACAGCAAGAGAATAAATCACAAACTGTTCTTCAGGAAAGCAAAAATCACTGTAATCTGTGCTTGTCCATTCTGACCTGGGGCCTTAAGGGGCTGTATGCTAAGCAGTTAATAAATATTGTCTTTCTGAACAGAGTGCCCTATGTCACTGTAAAATGTCTCCTGCATCCGAATCATGAAAATCTGATCTGATCTCAGTGGAGATCCACGCTGTAAGTGAAAGAACCCAAAATAAGAAATAAGGTGTATAGGAGGAATCCAGTCAGAATGGATCAAAAGATTTGGCAGAAAATAAAAGGAGTGCTGATAGGTTGCAGTATTGAATTGCTCTTTGAGGCAGCCAGTTGCAGGAGCTGTAACAACAAAATACTGATTTAATGAGTTTTGTGAACAATTGGTGCTCTGGAGGGCTGTGATTTTTTTCCCCTTTTACTTTGTGTAAACATACTCCAGGAATCCTAATTGAAACATGTGAATAGTTCCATTGAAACTAATAAGATTAATCATGCTGGAAGCCAAAAACATTGTTAAGTATCTTCCTAAACAATGGCTCAGGCTTCCTTAGGGCCCTTTCATTGTTGTAGTACCTCCAGTGGAAAAAATATGCACAGTAAACTACTGAGCTGATAAACCCTGTTTCTTCCCAAGCGTGCTGTCCGTAATTTCCCTGAATGTCAAAACTTTGTTAGCATTTTCAATTTTATTTTTCAGTACAGCCATCTTCTCCATTATGTTGTCCATATTTTTAAATGGATTTCAAAGCTTGTAAGAATGTTTTATAGATAAATCATTGGTTATTTATAGGTAACAGTAAAAACCAGTGTAGAATATATATGAATACCAAGATACAGAGATATAAGTAAACTGTGGCCATCCCCTTTCAAATCTGAGTTTTGTTTTCCTGAGCAGATTTGCCCATGAATATCATACACCATTTCCATTTTACATGGAAAAATAACAGCTTCTGGTCCTAGCACATGTGCTGGGTTTTCAAGGGAAAACATACATGCTAAAATGAAATCCCAGGTTTTAGAGTAGCAGGAAGGTGCATCAACTTAACTCTGTCTTTGGAGCCAATGAGTGTGGATATTTCTAGTAAACCTTCCTGATCTGATGGCTCATGAGGCCCAAACTGGGGGTAAAAAAAGGGCATAAAGTATTGAAAAGTGGTACCACATGTTAGAAGATGCCCCTCTGTTTCTGGCAGCTTTTATTCATGGATATTTTCTGTTGGAAAGGAACACATTATTAAATAAATAGAATTGTAAGCAGCTGGCCTGAAAACTGTGCAAACCAAGCTGGACAATGTATATGCTTTTTAGATTAACTTTGGGTTAAAGGGGAAGGAAAGCTGGTAGCCAGTTTGTAATTTGCATTTTTGGCAGCTTCACACAGGAGTTGCAGTCTGTGCTCTAGGTTGAGCTCTCCAGAGGAGACAGAATGAAGACAGTCACAGTTTGTCATTCATTTCATGACACGTGAAACAAATTTCTGATGGTGGTCGTGCTTCAGAGTTTATGGATCTCACAGTGAGTGGCTCAGGAGCAGCCTGCCCATATTAAGCACAGGATCTAAGTGGCTCACAAGCAGTGGATGAGCAATTAATTTTCAGTCAGAAGAAGTTACGGTGTGGGAGAAAAAGAATGCAATTTGCAGCAAGGGTTTTAATGCAATCCTGAGAATATTAAATAGAAGTTTTGTTTTATTTGGCACTTTCAGTGGTCTCCCAGTGGAAGACAAATGTTCACAATTCAGTAAGGCTGTTGATCACCAGTGAGAAGAGCCAGTGGAATAATTAAAGCATATGAAAAAATGTTATTAAAGAGGAAGTGTTCCAGGAGCTCAATCTACTTAATCTATCAAATCTAAGGTGAAAGGGTGGTTGCAGTAGTCATTATATGAGAAATATAATTTATATGTTCTCATAACTAATGACAAATACAATTTTCCTGCAGAGGACTTTCTGAAATCTATCAGATGAAAGTAAAGCAAATTCTGATGTTTGAAATTGATAAATTGAGAGGCAGGAGATTAAATATTTTTTAAAAAAATTGGACCCCCCACTTGCCAGCAAGCCATGGATTATGTCTTGCTGGACACATCTTAAATCAAGCACAGACATTGCTTCATAAAATATGAATTGCTGGAATGACTTGTGCCTTTGTCTCTCTGTCATGGCTTTTTTAGTTTTGTGCTACTCCTGACAAGAAAGTACGTGCTACAAGTGGGTTACAATGGTTTGGAATGTGGACTAATGGCCTCTAATGCATGCAAGTTCATTTATAGAAAGAAATAGCTAAAACATCCCTTTTCCTACTTAGGAACATTAATTTAAAGTGGGTTAAACTTTTGCATATTGTTTACAAATTGAGTTCTATAAAACATCTTGACTACATGGAAATGACAGTGATTGAGGGGAAGTAACACACACACAATTAATACTGACTGAATTGCTAATTACAGGATTGACATCTCATTTGCAATGAGATGCTGCAGGTCTTTTGCAAAAAGAACTGGCAGTATTGTCATGTTATTTCTCCTTTTCCTTCAGCTGGTAGTTTGATGCCCTGTAGTTAAAATTCAACTAAAGACTCATTCTCGTCTTGTAAAATTCTCTTGCAATGTGAGAAAGGCCTTAGGAGGAAAAGCAAAATAGTTACCACTCCCCGAGAATTAACTCTCTCCTGAGACTTTCTCCTACCAAAGATAAATTGTGCTACACTGTTCCTACTTGTTTTATTAGTTTCTCCAGTTTTCTCATCCTTTCTGCTTTATTTCCCTGGCATGCAGAAAAAGTAAATAGTGCTGTTAGAGAGAAAGGTTATACAGGCTTAAAAAGAAAGTGCATTTGAAACAGTACATTTTATGAAGGAAACCCTTGTTGCTGGAAAAAGTAATGTGATCAGTTATGCCAAGGAGTGGCCCTTAAACTGTAGGTACCTGTACCAAACGCTGGGATTCACAGAAAGGGGCTGGGCAGGTGCAATCTGGCAGATTTGTGTTCATCCTGTCACCTTGGCCTGGCCACGTGGATGCAGAGATCAGTGCAGCCCTTCCATGACCAGGGCAGGATTGTGTGTCACAAGGTGAGTAGGGTTTGAAAGGATTCTAAAGTAAATGCTATGGTCTGGCATGAAAGGGAACAGCAGGAGAGAAAGAGACAATGCCAGCATCAACACCTACAAGGGAACCAGAAGCTGCAGGGTAGAAAGGAGTGACTCTCTGGGGTGTTCCCAATGCTGCAGAGTTGCCACTATTTCTTCACTGCCTTAATGAATAGGGAAGCCAGTGGGATGTATCCCCAGCACTCTTGCAGGTTTTGCCTCAGGCTTTCTCAGCAGAAGAAGGAGAAACCCAATTTTTGTAAGAAAAGAGTATTTCGGCTCAGGTGATTTCAGAGGTCTGTGCACACCCTTTGATATGATTCCAACCTTCATCTGTTAGCATAATTAATTTACAAGAGTGATGTATGAAATGTGCTCCCTGTGGCCTATGGAGAGGATCAAAAATGGGCTTAGTCAAATCCAGCAGAGTTCAGGAATATCTACAAGTCTGAAAGATGAGAAAACTCAAGTAGAAGCACAGAGAAGGCTGAGCTATGAATGGACATCTAGGGCAGAAATATTTTTTTACCTCTGGGAATAACAGTGTGCAGAGGATTCCCCCAAGCATTCTGCACATCTGCCCTGCCTGTCATGAAGAAGATTCAAGCATGGCTTTTAATCACAAGCCTCGCAAATGAAAATTATTTTTTTTTCAAGAAATAAAAAGAAGCATCTGCATTATTATTTGAATGGCTTAACCGAGACATTTGGCTTCAATAAGAGCCCTAAGTGTAGAGACTCAGTGGAAGAGACTTAAAGACATGCTTTCCTTTTTCTCTTTTTTGGTGTGCTTGTGGCATTACAGACAATCTTGCAGAAGGATAGTCTTGGCTTGGTCTACATCCTCATCATGGCCAGTTAGGTGGGATGAATGAGTGGCCTCACAAGTAGGTAAAAAACCCCCAACATCTTTAATACTGAGGTTTTGTAAATGAGGGAATAGAGTCAAAAAGTGCTCAAGTTTCCCCGTGTCTTGCTGAGGACTGGTGAGAACAGCAGGGGACAGAAATGTTGTCTTGTCAGTAATTATTCAACCAGTGGGAGATGTGCTTACAGCTAATCACCCTAACTGCACTGTTCTCTTAGAAAATCAATCCCAAATTGAACTGTTTTATACAGGGAGTACATATAGGGTCAGTCTCCTGTTGCTGATGGTGGAGACAAGAAAGTCACACACACACACACACAGAAGTTCACACAGCAAGAGCTGGATTTTATCGTCAGGCTCCTCCTCTTACAGGGGCTTTAAATTTCACTTTCATACCTGGGGACTTGTTTTTCTCAATTCTCTAACAAGCTGAGCTCTCTGTCATGGCCAAATTATCTGTGCAGCTATAAACCAGCTATAGCTGTCACAGTCTCCCATGACACGTAACCTTTTACCTTTCAGGCTCAGTAGTAACAGGAATGGAAAGAAAATTGTTGGCTTCTTAGAAGCTATTTTACTGTTTTTTATGAAAGAAACTTAGATTCTCCTAAGTATTTTGACAGAAACTTAGATACTCCTAAGTATTTTGAAATAGAAAAGTAACTTACACTGTTTTTGAGGATTGAAGTAAGAACCGTGTCTGACAGCTGTGATCCTTTACTGGTCCTTGTAATAAAATATGATATGACAGCAGTGCTAAGTGCCTTCAGCTTAGCAAATGGACCTCTAATTCCTTCTTCAGAAGTATCTAGTTTACTCATTTTGACAGCTAAAATGTGAGAATAGCTAGCAGGACGCCTACCCATATGATTAAAAAATACCTTACTTTCCCTAATAACCAAGGTCTACCAGAAGGAGAATGTTCTCTGTATTTTCCTGTATCCATCAGTTCTTTTGCTGTCCTTATATACAGCATAAGGAATGGAAATGCCATAGTGTTCAGTCAGTTTTATAGTTGACAATTTGCATCCATGGCTGACACAGACAATAGGGATTTACTAATGGTGGGGGAAGAAACACAGCACTCAGAGGCTCAGAAGAGTTTGTGGTTAATTTTGTGCTTGCTCAGCCTTCTGGCCAGCCCTTCCCCAGGTGAAGTCCTATGGAATATGGCTTGCTAACATGACATACCTAATAAGTTATTAGTAAAATAAATCTGTGGTTGGCAATATTTATGCCAAGCATGATATGGGTTTGTGATAGTAAAAGTGCCTGACAGGCTTGTCCTGGTGTGAGGAAAGTTACTGTAAGTGATTGAAGGAGGTGGAAAAGGTGATGTTTAATAAGTAGAACTGTTTATTTGACCTGAAAGCAAACACATCTCCATCCCACAGAAGTGAAAGGCTTTTTTCAGCAAGAGCCAGCAGACACCAAATGATAAAGTTTTCTGGTAAAGGCAGTTGAATATGCTGATAAAAGGAACTTAAATAAAGCAGTAACAATAATCAAAAAAGCTTCACAGAAAACTGTAGGTGACTTGCAATTAGCATATGTGTGAGTGCTCTTCCTTCTGGTTATTTTTGTGAAGTACTTGTATGCATTACATGCATGCATTAGATTATTAATGCATGCATTACACATTGTCTTTAGAGGCTTGATTTTCCTAAGAGCCATGTGAGAATATCTGCAATTTTAAATGAAATTATTGAGTAAAATGGACGAAGCCAAATGTGATTCTGTGTTTGGAAGATGAGCTGAAGTAGTGAATCAAGAGAACTAACAGTTTTCTCTGTTCTGTTTGGAGAGGATAAGAGCCTGTTTCCTACTTCATGGCTCATGTTTGAGGTGAATGAAGGACACAAGGAGTTTTTACCTGGAAATGTGCATGTATGTGAGTGTGTGCAGGTGGGGAGAACCCTCATGTTTTCATTCAGTCTTACTTAACAACCCACAATCCACCTAAGGCTGGCCACAAGGTGGGTGTGGAACAAGGTCAGGAAAGTTGTTTCATTTTAATCCACTCCAAGGGATCGATTAATGGAAACCTGGGTTACTGTCACCTTTGTGGGGGTGGCTTGGAACACCCTGTCAGTTGCCTCCTTTTAATTTTTCTTGTGAATACAGAAGATCCAATTTGTCTGTGTACCTAATTATTGGCACTATGCAGAGCCATAGGAGGGAATGTTGTGCACAGATCTCCTGGAATACGCCATCCATACTCACAGGAAAACAGCAGGTGGAAAGCAGGGGCCAGGTACAGGGAACCAGGATGTTTGGCATTGTGTTGGATCATAACACTGCTTGACATAAACACTGTTCTCCACTTTTTGTTAGAAAGACTTGCCTCTGAGAATAAAACCGCAACATATTTTATGGAAATGTAAAGATATTAATAAAATTTAAATTATTAAACTATTAAATGTTATTGCAATCAGCAGATAATTATTTATTAATAATATTTAAATATAGTTATAAAATTATCTCAATTATTTTATAACATTTAGTTAATGATTTAATGGTCACATGCACTTTCTAAAAGGATATTTCTGATTAGACTCTGAAAAAGGTCATTTTTAATAGCAGACCTTCCTGTACCTCAGAGAACATGCACAAGTTACCAAAGCTTTAAAATTTACTGACAAAACCTACTAGGATGACAGAGGGTCCATCATCTGATGTGGTCCATCACCAGCACTTTCTGCTTTGGGATCAGGATTAGGGGCCAGTACACAAGGATGATGGGTTTCTATGACATGAGCTAAATAAAGCATTAAGTTCCAGCTCCAAACTTCAAACTTCCTTCATACTTGAAGGATGGAGTGTAGAGATCCATATGCCAATGAAAACTGGAGACACTAGTTAACAGATTTATTCCTGAAAATAATTTCCTTATTCATAGTATGGAGTAGAAGAAAAACAAGGAACACCACACTTTGTCAAGCAGTATTAAAATACATGTTAATGCAGCTGAGAGTTTTAGGAATGCATTTTAAAAATAGTCATTTCAATATTTTATCATTTTCCCACTGGGTGCTTTGATTTGCCTAACAGGTTTGTGCTTTATCTGGTTCTCTTTTAATAGGTTTTCACTGTATGGCTTTGATCTGGAATAAAGTTTTTAGCAATTCTTTTCTTACATGGTAAATGGCATTTCTTCACAGATATTACATCCATAGGTATATTAAGAAACTATTTTTATTTGGTCTAGTCACATAACAGATCTGGAAGTGCAAGTACTCAAACTCCATAAACTATGGAGATACAAAGGCTAAATTTCCTTTACAGAGAACATCTGTTTTGGATGGGAATGGCAAATGAGCCAGGGCAGCTTACAGGAAAATGTACTTAGCTGTGTGCTGTGCATGGTTAAGTGCATCCACACTTACAGGACTGGCCTGTGTTTGATTCCCATTGACCTCAGTGAGCCAAAAATACATAATTCAGTGTTTTGCTGAACTGGGCCCAGCTTCATTTGACTCCAGGTGTCTGTGTAGTTTATAACCTAGTGTTGGTATCACAAGGAGTAATAGGCCAAAATTTTTAAAATCTAAACTATAATATGTTTGATGATGAGAACATTTTGTTATAAAGCTAAAGCTGAGAGGAGCACAAGATACTCCCAGTAAAATGAAAGTAGGTCCTGAAGAGCCCAGTACCATTCCTTGTTTATAAATGGAAGACCACTTAAAAATGGTCAAGAACATTTCAAAATTTAAAAACTAATTCTAAGGGAAGAAAATAGGTGTTTTCATTTTTTCTTTCCTAAAGTGCTAGTTCAGAGAGCAAAATTGCTGTGGGAACAGAAACCCTGCCTGCATATAAATGTAAATACCTTTGCAACTCTGTAAATGGATTTTTCAGAAATGGAGAAACAGTTAGTCAGAGCATACTTTCTCTAACAATTCCCAGTTTGATGCTTAGCTAGGCCATTTCACTCTATCTAAAGAGTCATTATCAAAATATTATCTAGAAAGGATGAAAGAGTAGAGTCTTTTCTGAGGGAAATGCCATTTGAACATTGCTTTCAGCCAGAACTAGCAAAAAAGTCCAAGTATCAAAATATTTTGCTGAATTGAAAAGCTCAGAAAAATCTCAGATTGATAGTATAAGATGAAACCCATCAGATTTAAAATGTTTTAATCTCTAATTTAGTGTCTGCATAGGGCTGAACGAGAACTTGAGGTTTGGGCATTCAGCCTCTTTGGTTGGACCATTCTCTCAAGACGTGGACTTGATGATCCCTGTGGATCCCTTCCAACTTAGGATGTTCTGTGATTCTTCTTTAAGAGTTTCACCTTACCTGGAGAGTTACTGAGAGGGTGCCAGGTCAGGGAGCAGCATCCCTGCAGCTTCCCCAAAACCCCCATGGGGTCACACCTCCACCTTGTGCTGCCTCCTGCTCGCCCTCAGTTATTGGGAGCTGGACGTAGGCTGTGGTTCCAAATATATTTCCTGCAAAAAGCAATAATAATCCTAAAATCATCTTTGGTGTGATGGGAAGAGACAGCTGTGAGAGTCCCCGGCCAGGCTGGGTCACAAGAGTTATGTTTTATTCCCTCCATCTCCACCATGTGCTTTTCTTTGAAAAGAACAATTCTTTTGGTGATCACAACCCTTTTAAAGACTTCTTTATATAGCAAGGGCGATTAATTAGACTGCATTCCTCTTTTGCAGCATATACCATGGCTGTAACTGCATGTATGTAGTAGATAGGTTACTTGTCCATTTGTTGTAATAATGCTGTTGGGGTTACATGTACAAAATAGAGAAATTCCTCTTGGTTCTGTCTGTGGAACTATGTTTATGTCTGTGTGAAGTGACACAGTGGTGTCCTGCAGGTGACCTACTGCCTGCTGGGACTCATGTTCAAGGTGCAAGTGTACAAAATACCCTGCTCTTGATCAGTGCCTGAAAAGAGGGGGCAGTGTGAAGCCAAGGTGTCTCCAGAGATCTCTATGACACTGAGTGAAGAGAGGAACTTTTTAAAACATATTTTTTTAAAAACAAAAAACTGGAGCAGTAACTCTTTCTGTAACTATTGTAGAATTGTCCTCTATAGAGTTGGTGAAAATATTATTTCTATTCTGGAATAAATATTTGATTTTAACCTCAAGTTTGATATGTGGTTTGAATGTATTTTTATTCCCGGGAGCTGTATCAGCTTTATCTGCTGCATTAGAGCAGAATAAAGAGAGCAGAATCATATTGTGCCAGAGCTGTTCAGGGTGACAGTCTCCCTGCACATAGAAATATTCCTCTCTAACATGGTAATTCCTTCTGACCTGCTTACCCAAAGATGATGAAAAGCTGCAGAAACAATTGTATTTACAGATTCTTGGTTGCATTTGTTTGTTGCTTGCTAGGATTTTATGGAAACTGGGAAAAGCATTGATAACAAATAGGAGATGCTGCAGGTTGTGCTTTTCTCTCCCCCTTTGCAAAGAAAAATGTATGTTTTGTAGCATTTCGTGTCATATTACTCATTTCCCTAGTCCATTTGTTTTTGCAGCAATGCAAACTGTTCAATTGTTACCTGAATGAATGTGTTATTTCACGTGGTCCTGTAAAGAAACTGTAAGGATTATAGGTATAGCCTCTCACAATTCACTGTAATGGAAATAAACCTACAGTTTAGTGTATTTATATATCTCCAAACTTCTCCCAGCCTTTCCAGTGGGGGTAAGTTAGTGCTGGCATTCTGCAGCTCGTTGTTTTGTCACTAAATCAGATCTGGGGGAGAGACTTTTCCCAGAGAGTTTGGAAGCTGTAAGCTCTCAGGCCAGCACTGTGGCTTCAGGAATGAGGCAGGAGTACACTCTAATAATGCATCTAAAAATTAGGCTGCAGCTTTTGCTGTTACCTCAGCACACAAATGTTTTCAAGTTGAAGTCCAGAGAGATGCCAGTAGTGCTGACAATTCTGTGCCTCTGAAATTTCCTAGCTGCAGGCCTGCTCCCTTCTTCTTCCCAAGGGAAAACTTCTCATTTTCCCAAGAGAGATTCTATAAACAACCTCTGTAAACTATATTCTTTCTCAAAACAACAGGTGGTATTTTTCTACCCTGTTCTCATAACATAAAAGATATAGTTTCTCTCACTTAACCAATGGTAATAGACGTGTCATTTTTAATAACCAATCACTTTTAGCATTAGCAAAACACCCTGTAAAAGAGTGTTCCATTTGTATCAATAAAGCCTTCTAATCCTTCTTACTAAAATCTTTTGTGTTTCTGTTTGTAAACAACAGCAACAGAAGCCCAGATGCAGACTTGAGGCAGAGGAGCAAGGGGAGATGAAGCCCTGTTGAATTCAGCAGGAATTCTGTCATGGATTCTGTGGAAGGCCCTCAGAGCTGCCCTGAGCCTTGTTGTGCTGTCTTGGGTTGTTCCTTCTTCAGCAGTGACACTGCTTTTGGAGGAAGAGAACTACTTTATAACAACCTCTATTAAAAGTCAAAGAGTTGCTTTCTGTATATTTTGAGTTTCAGGGACTTTGGGTTGATCTTTCTCCAGCACCCATCAAACACTTTTCTGATATGGTCACATAAAGCCATTCCTGCAAAAAGTCACTCTATCATGTTTTTTCCCTCTGGTTCTCAAGTTACTTTAATGTTTGCTGCTGCTGACAAATGACTTTTTTAGCTTGATTTAAATGTATGTTCCTGTTTTTGCTAAATCATATAATTGTGACCATACTACATTTAATCTAAACCATTCATTTATTTGAATTATTTCATTTTTATTCTAGTTCTTCTTGGTACATGCCTCATAGTTCTGAATGCATTTAGAAAGAAAACTAGCACTTATTTTGATAGGTTTGGAGTTGAAATTTTCTGCTCTGCAAGACCATTTTGTAATTCCCAAAGGAAACGAGCTGTGCTAGTTCTGGGTAATCTGTTTAGTTCTGTGGAGGGCTTTTTTGATATTACAGTGGGTTCTGCAGATTCTGCTCAAACATTGTTTTATTCATATGATTGGCTTCAACAAAAATGTTTGTGGTGGACAGTGACTGTGTATTTCTCAGCACAAATAACTACTGAAAAGCCTGTGTAAAAGAAGCCATTAATACAAAGCAAAACCCAAACAAAAAAAAAAAAAAAATACACCTATCACATTTTAGCATTGACTGGTTAATAGAACATGTAAGAAAGTGTCACATTCACTGCCAGATATATGAGATTCATATCTCACTGGAATTTGCCTTAGCTTCAGTCATTGATTGATTATTTTTTTTTACTTTTTTTTTTTTTTTTACTTAGGAGCCAAAGCATCTCCTCCTCAAGAAAGGGTAACGAATACAGTGCAGGTTTCTCAGGGAAGTGTAATTTCCCCAAGGTGATTCCACTATGGCAAAAGACCAAAAAAGAGGTTGAGAAGTAAGCCTGATTGTTTTTCATTTTTGTAAACAATATGTATTAAATTAAATTAATTTTTTCATTGTACTGATGGTACTCATAGTTTCTTGTACACTCTTACATAGATATTTTACACTATTCTTTGAAGGTCTCATAAAAAATTCAGCACACAGAAAGAGATACCGCAGTTTCTGAGAGAAGTTCCAGAAAATGTTAATGGAACTCTTTCTGGATGAACATGCATGATTAAGGCATCACTTGTATTTTGAAAAAAGTGTGTCACAAACATAAGAAAAGAAACATTGCAGAATAAATGAATCTTTTTCATAAAGAAATTACAATGTCTAAGACAAGAGCCCATAACAAAAAGATTTCATAAATTAGTTACCATGTGGGTTTTCTTACTATTTAGCTGTTCATGATATTATAAAATGCAAGCCTTGATAATTCAAGAAGGATTGCAGTAGTTTTGAATGGAAAAAACAGACTTCTGGGAGCACTTCAGAATGGGACATATTGATTTTTTAAAATAGAGAGACAAAAAGTCTCCCTCCCAAAATACCTTTGGCAAGGTCCTGCCAAATGTTTTTCCAGGGGTAGTTGAGTACTGCTCTGCGGAAATGGAATCTCCATGGTGGACAACACTCTGCCTTTTCTCTGAAGGGCTCCAAAATTCTCACTTCCAAGCAGGAGGATACAATGGCCAACACAGATTTTATGAGGATGGACAGCTGCTTCTGTTGACACAGGGGAAAAGTTCCTCAATCCACTCAATTTGCACTTGGCAGTTCCCCAGTTGGTGCTGGGTGGCTTTGACAATAAGGCTGTACTAGGAATATTTATTTTTAACATTCCAGGTTGCTGCCTGGTAGAATAATGAATGAGTTTGCAGTAAATTAAGCAAAATATGCCTTCCATCTGATGATGTATGATGGGAAGACTGCTGTATCTGTGATGATAAAAAAATTTCTCTGCTATTTTGCCTGGTTTTATCTCATCTTTGTGGAAGGAAAAAAATTAATAAAATGAAAAATGTGGCTTCATGTTTATTCACCCATCAGTCTTAGCTTCTGCTCCTGAATTTCACACATTCTGTGATTTTTTTTTTCTCCCTCTTTTACTCTTATGGAATGATTCTGATTCTTGTGGAATTACTGATTTGAAAGGAAGTTGTCCTGCAGTGGGGAGGTCGAGTTACTGGAAGTCCTTGAGCAGCATGTCAGGATTAGTATGTACCTGTTCTGCCACCCTGTTCAGCAATTAGTTAAGAAACATAAATTTGTGAAATGACATAATAAAATACACCTGGAAATTTAGTTCTCTTTAACCCTGCTGCATTGGAAGGTGGTGCTGATGTAGCTGGAGTTGCAGTAATACCAATTTTCCTGGTTTTGTCCCCTCCAACCAGCCAGGCACATTGTGCACACACACTCATTTTTAGTGCTGTGCTGCACTCAGACTTTCTCTGCCTGGGGGCACGAAATGTTTGGTATAGAGCATGTTTTATACCTCCTAAATTGTGGCCATTCATGGATTGTGGAGTGGCACACCACTGAAACAGCACTTTTGTGTCTGGAGAAGTCACACCAGTCCCAGTTTGTACCTGCAGACTGATGAGTTTACAAAAGCACTGCCCCTAGCACTTCTGTTGCAATTTCCACTTAATGTTTCTCAGACAGAAAGAGACTCATATGAGTTTCTCAGTTACCTTATCCCTGATGCATATCTTATTTATGTATTGAAAATATGAGATTAGAGTTGGTTTTCTGAGGATTACTGATCATTGCTTTAGCTGAGGAAATGACTTATACTGCTCTGCTCCCTTGCACTATGTATTTTTTTCTTGCTTCAGGTAGGTTTTGCTGTACCACTCTTATTTTAACAACTTTTGACAATTCTAAAAAAATCTTTTTGGTTCAATATTTCTTTATTCATAAAAAGTTTGAAACGCCTTCGTCTTTGGATGAAGAGCCTAGTTGGATATAAAACTTGACATTTTGAATTTTGTAGTATTGTGGTATTATTGCTGTGAATAATACGTGGATTATTACTATGTGGATCATTGGCAGGGTGCAAGCTTTACTGCTTCTGTCATGCATTACCTTAAAACTGGGAATCATTCTTTTATTTTTATGAGCTTATATAATACTACATTTTTTGTCAGCAGTGCTTCAGATGATGCTCCAGCTCAGGGGTAAGGGCTTGCTTTGGCTTAACCAATATTTTCCCAAAGCTGATATTAATGCGTTTACTTAAAGCTATGGTCACGCTGAGAAGCATAATTACAGACTGCATGCAGACTCTTGATAAGGAAACAGGGAAAATCTATATCAGGAAGATCAAAGAAGCACCTGAAGTTAATTATAAATTAGCAGTGAATTGTAGCTGCCAAAGCACTTTAATTATTTCTGGAGGTTAAACAACCCCGGTGTGATCTTGTGTGTTGGTTAAGCTTACACCAGAGTAATTTCATTGTGTTCATTTACACCTAAGATAACTGAAGGATGAATGACTTCCAGTCTAAAAGAAAACACTGGAGATGTAATTTCCATAGGAAGGTTCTACATTTTTAGATGTTCTTTATGTCATGGTCCCTTCTACAATGGGGGCAATTAGAAAACTCCATTAAAATAAGATGTAGGATTGATAAGTAAAACTGAATTTCACTGTTAAGATTTTTTTTCCCTGCTGAGATCAGTAAAGAACGTAAAACTTTATCATTGATTTCGTTTCAAAGCTGAAACCTGATCGGTTTTTTTTGGAACCCATTTTGGAGTCTCTGCAGTTGTAGTTCACTGTTTCCCTGTAACCAAAGGTACTAAGTGACAGCCAGGCTCCACTGAAGGTCAGGAACCTTAAATCATGAGACAGACCTTAGCCAAGGGCTGGCATTACTAGTGATGCCATGGTACCCTCTCTGACATAATTTGGACACCTCATAAATTAATAAGGATTGAAAGCTCTTATTTGGAGTTCTGTTTTGTACAAAGAGTCATCCTTTGTGAAAAAGCAATGCTGTTATCCACTAAGACCCAATAGAAAGTTTAATGAATTCAAGCATTCTGCTTTAGACTACATCTGGTCAAGAAATAAGTATTTATTTTATGACTTTTAATCACCTGCATTTTCTAAAACATGCTTTATTTCAATTTAAAAAGATAATTTTACACTCATGCTAAATGAATTATTCAAAGAGAACTATTTAGTTGATGCATATGAGATTATTTTCTTGCTTATGAATCAGCAAGGCAGTTATAATTAGACCCAGTGGAAAAACTTTTAACAAATCAAAAGGTCAATTACTCTCTTCTCTACCATTTGTGATCCATATGGTTTCAGTGTAACTACTGCAGTTTTTTAAAAACTACAATTATTTTTAAAAAACTACAATTGTGCACATTCATGTAGAAATTTTAGCTCCTCGGTTTATGCCATATCTTCTGTGTAGCTGGAAAAATATTTTTGTAGCAGTGCTTTATATGTTTGAAGGTTATTATTGTGTATTCTCTAACATGTTTTCTGTAGGTGAAACAATGCCAGATCTTTCCATTTTCCCAACAGAATGTGGTCAAATGATGCCCATTATTCATGCCACTATCTTTTATCCCCAAGGGCTCTACCTGAAAAATATTAATAAACAAAAAATGATGGACTCCAATGACTGCAAAATGAAAAGAATTTGAGAATTTGAGAATTTTCATATAAATTGTGCCTCACAATAGTTATTTCCACTTTTTTTGGGGGGGGGAAAGCTTAACAAAGGTATATCCCTTAAAATGAAATTTTCACATGAAAAGGGAAATAAACTCTCAAATTATACATCTGCAGCAAAGCTGGGGGCTGTCTTCTACAGTATGAAATCAAGTTGTATGTCCTGGGTTGCAAGATGTGGTTGGGGATGTGTACTCTATTCCCATCTGTTAGAGGTGGGGCAGTTATCTTCTGATCATTGGGCAGTTTTCTTTATCTCTTCCACAACCAATCCTCGATAAAATTACACCATCCCATTGGGAGATGCCCCACCCAGGGGGAGGAGCCAAGCATTCCTACCTGGATATAATCTGAGACTTGGAACACCACAAACAGCCTTTCCCCACTGGATTCCCAGAGGAGCAGCTTTCTTCTCCACTGGATTCCCAGAGGAAGACCAGGCCCATCTACACAACCACTGGACCTTCAGAGGAAAACTCCACCCTTCTACAGGATCACTGCTTCAAGAGAACCACAGCTGTCACTGCAGGAGGAGCAGCCACCATTTAATGGCACTGCCACCAACACCCTGACCCACAGGGTGTCAGGTCCTATTCTGACTCTGTCAGTGGTTTTTTTGTTTGTCCTATTGCATTTGTATTTTTTTTTTAATTTTCCTACTAAAGAACTGTTATTCCTATTCCCATATCTTTTCCTGAGAACCTCTTAATTTCAAAATTATAATAGTTCAGCAAGAGGGGGTTTACATTTTCCATTTCAAGAGAGGCTCCTGCCTTCCTTAGCAGACACCTGTCTTTCTTTACCGAGGCACTGTATAATGAGTAATAGGTCCTTACAGTAATAATGTAATGTAGTAATTGCTGTAAATAGATTTAGAATATTCAATAGAAATTAGAAATATGAATATATAAAAAAATAGTTGAACCAGAATGTGCTTACTTTTGTGTCATCCTTGATCTCTCTTTGGCTCTCTCATTATTATCCCTCTACTACCTGAATATAGTGAAACTTGTTTACTACCATGGAAAAATCAGCTGTAGAAGCACCGGAACGCCCCTTGGAATATCAAGATGGAAGAGAAAAGCTTGGCCAGTGCGACAGCTCATTGATCTTCAGCTGCAAGGTGGAAGTTACTGTTGGAGGCTTGGTGGGAGGTTTGGAAGTGTCTCTATAAACACTGCACTGACACTGGTCATGGAATAAACACAATTCCCCTGCACCATTGATAGTGGGCAACTTCCAATGCACGTATGCAAAATGCAGTGGCCACATTGTTCTCTGTCAAGGGGTGGCTGGATGGCCCAAAATGTGTTCTGGGGTTAATACTGAAAATGAATTTGATATATTTCTGTTGAACTAGATACACACATTTTAAAAAGTGTGGTAACTCTGCTCCTTGCTTTGATTTTTGTTTCTGGTTGTTGCTTGAGCAGCAGTGAGTGTAAATCTGCCAGGTGCCCGTCTGCTGCTTTTGTGGATCGTTTTCAACATTATCGCTGGCAGGCATCAAACAAAAAAGTGATACAGGTAGGAAAAGGCCATCTACTTAACCCTGTCCCTAACGCAAACCCTAACCCTAACCTTAACCCTAACCCAAACCCAAACCCTAACCCTAACCTTAACCCTAACCCTAACCCAAACCCTAACCCTAACCCTAACCCTAACCCTAACCCTAACCCTAACTTTAACCCTAACCCTAACCCTAACCCTAACCCTAACCCTAACCCTAACCCTAACCCTAACCCTAACCCTAACCCTAACCCTTATTTTGATTGCAGCTGATGTGAAAACTGATGGTTCCTGAAGTGTATCAAGCTGAGTTACCTCCTATTTACACAAAACAGAGTAACTCCAGCCAAGTCAGTGGTGGCAGTCCAGAGCCATACCAAAAAGAGAGAATCCCTCAACAGTGCATTCTTCCCTTCCTCAATCCACAGTGGCCATCCTGAACAAAACTCTCAATGGAAGCTAAGTTCATCAATATTTCAAGCAGGAAATGTACTGGCTCTCCCTGTCTTTCCATCCCAAGCTAAGATTAATTTGGCTGTGTGTCATCTGCTTCACAAAAAACGTTCCAATTTGTGGATTCTTGCATTTGAAAACTAAGCAAAAAAATATCCTGAGGAGTGTTTTTAGTCTTCCCAATGTGCCTCTTAATTTCTCTGTGTCTTTGATATCCTCAGGCAATACTTGTATTATTGCTTTCTTTCTGAGGCTTTGGGCTGCATTTTAAGGTGCCTTAGGATTATCTCAGCAGTACAGGTGTGGATTTTCTAAAAAAAATTAAAACAAGATGTTTCTGAGGCATAGGATGAGCTGCTTATGGTATAAAAAAATCCTACTCTATCAAGCTCTTACTACTTGTAATAGTGGATAGTAGCTACTTGGATAGTAGCTCTGGCTACTGCTTCTGTCCTCTCTATTCTTAAATCCTGTAAATTTTCCAACTCTAAGTAGTGTTTACTAGAGGGATTATTTCAGTTAGATCCTTATGTGTGTTTCTCCACCCAGTGGCCAGCTTTGTGTGCCAGGTGCATTGGTTTCATTCTTATTGTTCCAAGTCTTGTTCCAAGCCTTTAGTTCTCCATGTTCCAAGTCTTTCTGCCTGCTTTTCAGGATGACTTGGTAGATGAAGTTTGTGTGCTTCAGTGACAATCCTGGAATTTGTTACTGGTTTTTCTTTTTTTCTCCCTTAAATTACATTTAATTGTTTTGTTGGCAACTTTTTTCTTTAGCTTTTTGAAACTTGTCTATAAACAAATTAGGGGGAACAAATTTTGATGCAACTGGATTAGGAACCTTGGACACAGCTTCAAGTACATCACATTTGAACTAATAAAGCCATTTTCTTATTTCCTGCCACATATTAATGAGAGATGCACAAAGAAATTAATTTTTTTAACATTTAAATGACTATTCCATTCATTTTTAAATTTTGATTTTTTTTTTCTTTCATTTAAGAAAGAATTTACCATTTTATAAAAAATCCCCTTTGGTCTGAGTTTTCCAAGTGTGAACTAAACATGATACAGTTTTAGGTAACATGGCATCTTTAGTTATGCTTATGCTAGGGAGTTTTTAGCCTTTAAGAATAGCATGTTGTTTTTAAAATTAATTTGTAATTTGTATAATATTTGCTCATGTAGCACGCATTGTGTGACATATAAAAAGCATGTTGCAACTGTCTGTGAAAACTTAAGAGACCCTTGCAGAGAGATGTGCAGCTTGAACCTAAGTTGCCAAATGTACCTGAAGTACCTGCTCAGAATGAGCTGCCATTCTTTTTCTGGTAATTCAGGACATCCTTTGCAATTAGACAGGTAAATTTAATTCTTTTGCTCTACTGTACATGTGATGAGAGCTGATGAGCAAGAAAAAATAGCACTTTCTTTGGCAAAAAGGCTTTTAAGGTAATTTCTCAGGAATGTTAATGGGCTTGGGGTCTTTTTCTTCTCTTTTTAAAGCATGATTTTTCACAGGAGGATGATTTAAAAGCTGTAGTGTTTGCAGGCAATGATCTACTAGGAGATGTGGTGGCATTTGAGGCATTATCAGAATGTATTGTGTTCTCAGAAAGAATTTACTTGTGTGAATCATAAAGACAAATGCATTTATTGAAACTAGGCAACTTTTCTTACACCATTCCAGCCCCATTACTTGCATGGAGCAGAGCGTCCAGTCATGTAATGGAAGCCATTTGCAGAGGGAAATAATTCCATGAGTCCCAAAAAAATTCATGATCTAGGAGAAAATGAGAAACCCCAAGTTGATACTTTTGTAAGATATGTATGAATTGATTAATATACAGCACTTTGGAAAAAAAGAGTGTCACTATATTTGGCCAAAACGCTGTCAGAGTTATGTGATCACAACGTTTGCTTGTCACATGCCTTCAGAGGTATTGTGGGCCTTTGGGAGGGTGCCCTTCCATGGTGCTCCCAGTTTGGTAGCTCCAGGGCTGGGAGCAGAACTACAAAACTGGACAGTGCTCACTCCTTACATGTGGCTTTTCCATTGCTTCCAGGTCAATGTTCCCTGCCATATTTTAATTGCCTGTGTTAGGGTGGTGTGAGTCTTGAGGGATGGGGGCATCGGGTGTAAATCCCGAGTGAAGAAGGCTGCAAACTGAAAGCAGACTTTATTTATTTGTTTTAAAAGCTGTCAGAGTCAAAGAATTAAAATTACTCGTGTGTGGCTGACAAGCAGCAAGGCAGGAAAGGAAATGATGGAATCGCAGCGTCTCGGCCCCGTGACTGTTGCATAAACTCCTTGACCAGAATGTGTCAAAGCAGATTAATCCAGCAGTTATCAGCCACAGCTGTAGGCAGCCAGTTGTATAAATTGTACGTGAGATGATGCCAGCAGGACTCCAGATCAGGCCCTTCTGGAGGAAGGAATTCAGGGCAGGAATTGTGGGCAGGAATTCAGTCAGGCAAATTTTGATTTGAAAGCAGAGGGCAGGCTCAGCTGGTTCCCTCCTCTTTCATACCAATTAAACAGACCACGCCTTTTCCATTTCTCCCTCCACTTCCATTTCTCGGTTTCTCTAGCCTGACACTCTATCAGGGTTTCATTAAGGAGATGAAATGGCACTGTGGTGTTCACCCTCTTTGCACCACTTGGCTGAAGAGTGGTACCAACATTGTGCTGCATTTGGGTCTCATTGCTGGGCAAATTAATAAGAATCATTGCAGATTTTAATTTTAAACAAGTTCCTTCTGTACCACTAGATATTAATTATAAAAACATCCAATACTTTTTAACATGAAAATAGATGATACTGGTTTTTGCTTTCCTTTAAAAGATAACATATGTAATGGTTTCTGGGGTCATATTTTTCCATTTGTTTTGAAACAGAAGGGAGTTTGCCTTACAAATGACATTCAAACGCAGCCCATTCTCTTTTAAAATTGTTTGTTTGTTTGTTTATTTGTTTCTTTTTCAGTTTTTCTCTACCTTGTGTTCAGCTGTGCTGTTCAAAGTGACAGTCAATTATTAGGTTATACTGGAAAACTATATGCTGTTGTAAAGGACTCTTGCACCCCTCTGCCCCAGGGATGAGAATTATTAGTTTATAAGCACGTTACCCTTTGAGGTTCATTTTAGATTACATTCAAATTTCTACAGCCCTCTGTGCTCTCTCTCATCCCAGTGAGATATAGAATGACTGACTCTAATGTGCTGGACAGGTAAGATCACAGCCCTCATGAGGAGGAGCTCTAATTCACTTTACAAAATCCTGGAGCAGGTGACATAAAAAGTTGCCAGGAGTGAAAATTTAGGAAATGGAGAAAGCCTGTGATAGTGCCTGGTCTCTGTCTGCCCTTGCCTTGTAAATTTGTGTGTCAGACGTAGGGTGCATTAGTAGAGTGAGTGTTTTACATGAGTTCTGCATCCCCTGGAGAAGGTTTCAAGTCATAATTGGAGGCAGCCTGAATAACTATGAATCAGTAATGAGAGACATCAGACCAGAATCCATTCAGATTAATTCACTTTCCAAGTGGGAGGGAGTGGGAAGCACTTTGCAGAACACCAGTGGGGCACTTGCTGCACCCTTTGTGGCTGCTGATACTTGTTTTTCCACATCACAAAATCTTTGCAGAGTGGGCAATGAGAACACTGCTGGAGCTCAAGCTCGAAATCTATCTTTGCCCTGAGAACCAAATTGTGTTGTTCATGCCTCTGATATTTATTTTGCCTCATCCCAGATGAAATTCGACCTAGTGCAACAAAGGTTTATGCTTTTCCTACTGTTCTCTCACAATCATGGAATCTGAATTGTAGTATAAATGATATTTTAAGTATTTGAGTGGCAGTCGTTTTTCTAATAGAGGCATGAGAATCCCTGCCTGTCTGTCAGATTTTAGTTCTTCTGCAGCTGCAGTGAACTGTGTGAGTAACAATTCTTTAACCAAATAATAGTCTTGGATTTTAAGAATTCCAGTCTTAGACACTTGCATACTCCATCCACTTCCCTTTAAAACAACTCCTTTTAAAAAGTAAGGCACTTCTTTTACCCCCCAAATCCTTTCCAGGGCTGGGAGCAAAGTCAAATGTCAGTATTGAAATAAATTTAAAAGTGGTATGTTTTGTCTGCTTCTTTCTAGGATGCAGAAAACTTCTAGTTTTCTGTAGTATGATTAGTTCCCAAACCACAAATAATAGGACAGATTAGCCTTGCTTGGTGTTAGAAGCTCAGTCAGACCTTAATGGACTGTTGCATAGAAATTGGCCTTTGAAGAATTATCTCACAGCTGCTAGTGAGATAGATTAAAAAATTCCAAAATTTACTTGAAATTATTTGAACCTCTCTATAGCTCATGTAAATAAGATTTTTAGCTTATAAAACAAGATTTTTTATAAATTTTGAATTCAAATCAGGTTAGTTCATAGGCTGTGGCTCAGTACATCGTACCTGATCCCACTGTAAGATCAAACAGACAGAGGTAGGCTGTGTTTCTACTCTGAATACACAAATGTTACTGCCATTAATGAGAACAAATCCTTGGATTGCTTTTAAGTACTCCAGAAAGCAAAAGCTACTTACTGCAGTTGACTACTTTGCACAATTAGTGGATCCTCATCCCAAGCCAATGGCATCTCCCTGCCAACACAAAGTCAATTAGCAGCTCTGAAGATGTCACAGGATAGCAGTAATTTCTGTCACCACGGGGATATTAGTGCACTTCAGAACTGGAAGGGACCTGAAGGAATGTGGCTATTAGTAAATGCCTACATTTTTATGCATTCAAAGCCAGTTTTATGTGGTTGATGCCACTGCAATATTGTAGCTATACATTAATAATGAGTATCATGTTCCATTTGATGATGCCAGTGCAAATCCAGGATGATTACACTAAGGCGATGAAAAAATCCTCTGTTGACTGAAGTTAATGGGACTTGCTTTTCAAGCATTTAAATGAAGAGGCAGTGCTAGGTTCAGAGCCTCTAGATAACTGGAATCTATTAATGTTAACATAGTGGGATTACCAAACAAAGACAGCAAGGCAGCAGGATAATTTTGGTGCAGGCAGCTGGAGACAGGACTCCCTTCCTCCATTTCCCAGCACATGAAGAAATTGGTAACTGGTTACAGGATGGCCAAGGAAAATTATTTAGAAGAGAGAACCGTGGAGGACAGTGTCAAGGTCAGCAAGGACATTGCTGACAGTAGTGATGTCTAGTTTGGGAGAGGGAAGAGGCACTGACTGAAGTAAGCGTGGCATACTCTTTAATCTGGATGAAACCTGTGGAAGTTCCGAGTCCTGTGCAGAGCCTGCTCCAGCTGGGCTCACAGCCTGGCTCCTGTCTGCCTCTTCTGAGCCAGGGACTTGCTGGAGGCAGAAACAGAATATTGCTTCAAAACTGACGTGTAGAAGTGAGGATCAAGGGTGGAAATTTCTTTAGGAGCTACTGTGAGATCTTAATCCCCTTCTGTGAGAATTTTAACCCTGTCATGAGATAGCTGGAAGCCACAGGACACAAACCAGAAAGAACAGTTCTCAATGCCACGGGGATCAGTTGTGAGGAACTCAATGGCCTGGTAATTTCTTTCCTCTTTTTCCTTCAGAGTGTGTCCTGTCCTTCCAGGCACTGTGGAAAAGCAGCATTGCATTCTGCTGCTTTCTGTTCAGATAGTCTGAATCACACCAGGAGGTTTCTGATTAAGACACAGATGGTTGTGTATGTGTAATCTGAGACTGAAACAGGAAAAAAAAATACATGTAGGATATTGCAAGTTTTTATTTGATTAAAGGGCAGGCATGTCCACATTAATTAAAAAACCCAACCACCTACACTTTCATTTTTCTCAGGTGCCATCTTTGCCTTCATTGTTAACGACACAAGTCAATCCTAATTAGAAACCTAATTGAACAGTCCAAGGAGTAATCAATATTAAACCAAATGTTTCTAATGATGATCTGTCAGTTTTCTTTTTAGGCAGGTGCCAGAGTCATATCTTTAATTGTTTCTTTTAAATTGATTTCTACAAAGCTCTTTCAGCTGGATTTTAAATCAGCACCTAATGGAGTATCTGGGTTCATCAGAAATTAGTAGCCTTCTTAGTAATTTTAAACTCAAATTACTAGATTTCATAAATTTACATCTAGTAAATTAATGAAAACTCATAGGTGGAAAAATATTATTTAAATGTTTATAAAAACCCCACCACTCAGCTAAATCCCAAACTCTCTCTGGGACAGCATTTCTGCTGATATATATAATTTGATTTATGCTAGCTAAGGATCTTATGTTTACAGGAGGAGGCAAATTATGAGTTTTCCTTTTTTGTTCTAAATAATTTACAATAACATGTGAATAAAAGAGAGTATGAGAAATACTGTAGTAATTAAGAATTGAAAGAATGATGCTGGACTGTCTCAACAGCAGTAGCAGCAAACAGTCAGTATAAAAACCCAGTGTATTGAAAGCTGTGCATTGCCAGGAGAAATCCTTTCAGTCTGAAGGAAATTATTGAAAAATTCCATAAGAACTTTAAATTTTCCTATGAAAAGATATATATTTTAAATGAGCATTCAACTGATTTTTTTGTCTTAATTTCTTTGAAGCCAAATGTGTGGCAGATCCTGATATCTCTGTTATAGGTGGAAACAACAAATCAATGTGTTGTGGAGCAAAAAAACAGCAACAACACTCTCTTCCCCCTCAACCAAAAATCAAGTTCTAAACTTTGGAAATGTTCCTATTTATATATCCAGTAAGAGAATTTCAATCCACACCTACACAGTATATTTGCTGAAAAAATTTGATTAAGTATATTTAGCATTAAAAAGACATCTTTAAGCCTAAAAAAAGAACTATTTGATGGGCAATTATAATGTAATATTTAAATTGTAATTTTTTTTAGAATACAGTTAATTACTTTCTTCTGTCCAGCATTTTAAGAAGTGGTGAAGGGCTCTTCCAAAGCTTCCATTTGGAAGTTTTTGTTAGAGCCTTGCCTTGCTGCAGCCACAGTTCAATTCACTGAACTCCAGATCTGATTTCTGTTTCTGTTTGAATCATAAGTAATTGCATTTTTCAATGCTGTAGGAGAGGATTATTTCCTTACACTGTCAAAATCTTGTTCCTGTCTTCTACTATATGAATTCAATCAAATAATCACATAAATGAAGTAACTATTTCATCAAGTAAATCAAAGTAACATTTGAAAGAACAGGTGTCATCCATAAAAAAGGTACCAAAGTATTAATCTGGCTTTAAAATATGTAACACCCTGCCATCAGTAACTGTAATTTACAGACTAAATCCTTCTGCCAATTTTGAATCTGCAATTTAAACCAGTCTCCTTTGTTCTCTAAGGCTCTTGTGAGGGAAGAAAATAGCGTGTTGATAACAGCTACTATTCCCAAAATGTCCTAACACTGATCTTGAGATGATCCACAAGATGCTGCTCCTGTCCAAAGTGGGATTGAGATAACAGTGATCCTTTCTTGAGTTTTTTTTGCTACAGTGTGGGATTTTATTAATGTGATATTCCTGTTCTTCAGTTAAAACCATGAAAGAGACCTATTTCTGACTGGATTTTTTTATAGTGTCAGTTTTCCTAGAGGCTCGTCAGTGAAAAGTTACACAGGCATGTTCTTTGGGTCCTTAACTGATTACATCTTTAATCTTCACAAAAACACAGTGAGTTTTATAAAATAACTTATGAAATCTAAGGAGAAAACAAAAAAATAGGGTTTTTAAAAAATAAAGTCCTTCCTCAAGGGACAGGGAGGATGAAAGTCTACAAAGCTTTCAATATGCTTTGAGAAAATGGAAAAAAAGAGATTATTTAGTCACATATGCTGAGAGTATGGAGAGGTGCTTGACATCTGCAAAGAAAGAGTGGCAAATGCCCAAAATTATGCTGCTGCATCAAGCAAAATCTCTGTGCAGGGAAAATAAATTGGTCTCCAAGTGAAAAATGAAATTTTAGAAAATGACTTAGCATTCATTTAATAGCCCTGTAGCTTATGTGCAGTAAAAACAGACCAAAACAAACAAATAAAAAACCCTAACAAACCCAACTTCAGGGAAACCATAATTATTCACCTCTATACCTTATGTTTTGCTTGGTTTGGTTTGTTACTAAATACTTGTCTAGCATCCTGGACACTCCATGTAAGTATTCTGATATAAACATGTTTGGTAAAGTAACGTGTATTCTATTTATGGCCAACTGAAACCTGCTATGTGCAATGAGAAACTCCCCCTTTCCATTTTAATGTGGGTCAGGCAGATGTGACAGAACCTGGAGCTTTGCACCTTGTCAGGATGAGAAATGGATCCAGCAGGTGTCCTGCATTTTGCCTGCATGGTGGGCACTGAACTTGGTAGGGTAATTTTCCCAAATACAGGTAAATACAGACAGAAGATTTAGATTTTCAAGGAGACTTTAGGGAGTTTCCTGCTACCTCACACCTCATGTCCTACAGATGACCTTCTCAGGGTCCTAAGAGTGGCTGCAATGTCTGCCCACCTTACTGTGCTTGTGAATATAACCAACCCCTGAGATGCCTGCCTTCAGAAAGATTCCTGCTCTTGGGCCTGGAATTTGAAGCCATTCTAAGTATGGGTTATGCAGGATGGAAACTTGAATGGAAGTGTAAAAATTCTGTTACAAAAAAGAGTGTAGAATTTTTTTACTTTTTAAAGTCTTGAACCTTTTGCTCAGGGTTTGAGAATTGGGGTGGGTTTGTAAATAATTTGAGCATTTTAACAACCTGACTGAAGTAGAAAAAATACGTTATGAATCAGAGTTTTGGTCAGGAACACCTGTGATCTGTCAGTGTGTGACCACAAAATATGAGGAGCAGAAGTTAGAGGTGCCAGTCTTGGTCTCATCTCTCTGCTTTCTGCCCTTTTTAAGAGCATCATGTTGCACTGTCAGAATCCAACCCGTTTTCCACCTTTAACACTTGATGCCAGGTAGATTTTTGTTTTATCAAGCTGAGAAGGAGGCAAGACAGGGTTACAGATCTGAGAGATAAGTGATGTTATTTCCTAGGTTTAACTCCTTTTACCCCCCTGTATACATCCCTGAACGTAAAAAAGAATTTTATAGCCAAGAGTGCCAAGTGAGATGCTCCGTGTCAGGACAGGGAAATGGTGATGTCAACTGTTCCAATTCTTGTCACATAACACAAGAAAATTCTTTCACTTCAGAATTGACTGTGGAGCTGCATAGTGTTAGGATGTGGAATGTCTTTGGCAACCAAAGGCAGGACAGGAGATACAGCACTGGCTCAGGAAGGTTGCTCTGGGGGCAGAAGCCAATACAGTGCTATAGACAGCTCCCTGGTCTGTCTGCATTCCCCAGTAGAAGCTGGGGTTGCTTTTACCTGGCTCCAGCTCCCCTCAGGAGCCCTGGCTGACACACCTGGGCATCTCCTGCCTCTGTGCTGGCATGGAGGCTGGCACATACCATGCAGATTTAGGACTTTCCTCGATTTTATTGCCTCCTGGAAGGACAGGTGAGACTCAGAGACTGATGGGGACAACAGCTGGTGGCATCTCAACATTTTGCACCAAAGGAGCAGAGAGAAGAGTTGTACTGGGGGGGCCTTGTGCCCAAAGATAGGAAGATATGTGCACTGCTGAAATCCTCACCTGCAGCAGTAATCCATTTTCTGAGGCACACACATTCAATAAAATAAGTCTTCAGTTATGCCTTCCAGCTAGAAACATTTAAATCATTTGGTATCAGGGAACCATTCACCATCAGTCATTTTCCACACATGCCTTATATTCTTGTGATTTGTTTATTGTTTATTCTAATGTGTTATCCTGCACTGTAAGTATATACATCTTGATTTGTCAAGTGTCTTGGTAGCTAATATGCTGCTATACCTGGGAGAGACATTTTCATAAACAAATATTTACAGCACATCTTATATTCTCCTATATCATGATATAAAAATACTTTATTTGTTTAAATTCTGTTCAGAATACATCCACTGGGACAGCAGTTGCGATTAAAGAAATGCATCTGGGGAAATAAAGGCCTAAAATATACAAAGCTGAAAATAGTAAACACCTAGTAACTATTGCAGTCTTGATAATAGACAGTAAAGTCACCAAGCAAGAGAAATTGTTTGTCATTCACTGTCCATTTGTCTTGATCCTGTGTGTGCAGCTATGAAAATAAGGATCTTTGTTTTCACTGTTGCTTTTAACAGCCCTTCTGATACATGAAAGCAAACTCTATGGCAACAGCTTTTGTAGCCTTTTATAACCCTGCACACTCATAAAGAAATCTTTCTTCATATTTTCTTTATGAAATGGATTGTTTTAGCATGTGTTTATTCTTCATGTATGGAAAAAAGAGAAGTGTCTTGTAGCAAAGCAGAATCAGGTAACAGCATCAGGTAATGTCTGATCACCAATAAAGAACTTGTTGGACTTGCCCTTTTTTCACAAGGCAGACCCAAGCCTGCCCACAGAGTTTCAAAACTTTTACAGACCCCACACCCACCCACTGGTGCTTGTCAAGTTTCTCCTCACCTTTGTTTTGTGTTCTGAGCAAAGAGACATCCCTGAGCCTGGTGTATCTTTAAGGCTGCAGTCACACTGACTTACTGAGGAGGCAAAATCCTAGGAAGGTCCTTTCAGGGTTAACAATAAACTAAGCAGTGATTTGAAGTCATGTAAAAGCACCCCACTTATCCCTATTATCCCTTTTGCAAGGGAACTGCACTGCTGACTTTTTTCTTCTTGTCATGAATGATGTGGAGGCCTTTTATTTTAAGGGGTTTTTTTTGTGTTTATTTCATCTCTGCATTAACAAAGTGAAGCAGATGGTTGTCTGTCATCTTCCTTTTTAGTGTGTTTTTTACATATATCTATGCCAGCTTCAGAGAGATAATTGTGAAAAAGCTTGGTCTTACAAAGCAAGTCTTTTCAAGTTTAAATTGATTTTGAAGATACTCGGGTGACACAGTCACAGATGGCACTTCTTGAAGGGTTCAAGGCAGCTTTTAACTGTGAGTGAGGGGAATGGAGTTTTTTAATGATCTTGAGTAGTGAAAGCTAATGTATCTTTTCAAAACCAAATGACTGAAATAGATTGTGCTTATATGAAGTGATTTATGCTTTTTCAGAGCTTTTATATTAAAAAAAAACCCCAAAAAACCCAAACCAGCAAAAAAACACCTCAAATCCCTGCCCAAACCCCCACCTTTTCCCTAATACTCCTTAATTATTGGTATTCCACTAAAGAAACATTGCTTGAATGAAATTTAAATAAGATCTTACCCCCAAACAAATGTATTAGACATTAATTACTAAACTTCAGTCTTGTTTAATCTACAGTGTTTTTATTTAGTTATGATGAAATTGATTATTTACTTAATGTGAAGGATTTGTCAGCTTAAAAATCTTTTTTTCCAGATGCATTAGCTGGCTTAATGAAAGACACTTTGTTTTTCTGCATCCATCACTCCTCACTAAAGTTATTTGTTTAGTTCAGATAGCTGAGAGGTGCCTAGAGGGAACAATCAGTCTGAGCCAAAGAAAAGTCTGAATCTGTGACCCTGAATTTGGGAGATGGGAATCCCCCAGAAGTGTCATGTAAATCAAGCCTCTCTACAGAGTGGTCATTTGCAGAACAAATGTTAAACCATACATTTTTGAGAATTTTTTTTCCCCAGAAATGACTGATTTTTCTAGTGAGTGATTGTTTATATTAAATTGAAAAAAAAGGGACAGTGATTGCTATTAGAAACCATAAAGCATCTACTTTGCTCAACTTTACTTCCTCTTAGAAGGACAGGTGAGAAGGAAATCAAAGCCTCTTAATGATATTTCAGATTAGCCATCCAAAATCATGAATTGTTGCTGAAAAAGACATGTTTTGTTACCAAGTTTCCTTTCAGTTATTCGGCACTTACAGATTAAATCTCAGATATCCCCATGTACCCAGGGGCTGCTGTTAGTAGTTTTTATTTCCACATAGTAGTAGAAAGAGAGGGCAGAGTTTCTTTTTCAACTAGAAACACCCTAAAGTAATATAAATAAAAATGACATTGAGAATACTGGATTGGAGAATTAAATTAATTTTAGATTTTCAGAGCAGGCATTCAGTTACTTGCCACAGAGTTCTAAGAGCTTCTGAGTTATCAGCAATGAATGTTGGCACATTACTTTTGGTATCATATCACTGCCTTCACATGCTAAAGCATTTCAGACTTTGGCTTAGTGTTCCTAAGTGTAGAACTGTATTAAATGGCAGTGTTTGAAGTACAGTGGACATCAAATTCATCAAGAGTTCTCTCTCCCACTTGTTATCACATTTCTGTGAGCACATTTAAGTATTTAAATAGGTTAAATGATACAAGGCCTGAATAAAATTAGAATATTGATTAATACTTAATGTTTTCAAACCTCTAGGTTTTCTGTAAATCAATATGACTCTTGAAGGAATCATATTTAATATCTGAGAAGTACCTTAGCTCATAGAGTTATATCCCTACAGAGACAGGCTTACTTTTCATAATTCAGAGTAACCTCAGTGGAATATGATGTCAAATAGAATCTCATTTTCTATTTAAACTGTCTAAACTTTTAAATATGTCCATGAGCAGAGCAAAAGGCAATGTATACCACATGAAAAATTTCTGCCAGCGTTTTATGAAACTCTCTTAACATATTCATGAGTTCTGAACACCAGAGTATTCTTACCTTGTGTTACTGGTTTAATAACAGTATTCACTTTAAAAATTAATTTTACTTTAACCTTTCTTTTTTTATTATTAAATAGAGTTTGTTTCAAACCAGCCTGTGAAAATAATAGTGTATATGTATTTCTGGCATATCTTATTTGCATAGTAATGAAAGATTAGACAGAACTAACTATTAGTTGCATTCTTCAGTGTGGTGGTTGGTGCTGGAGCTGAAGGGAGGAAATTGCCATTCTATTGTATTGCAAGGTGCTTTGTGCCTTTCAAGTGTTAGTTTTCTGTCTTGAAATCTATCTAAATAAATGGGAAATAAAACTAGATGGGTGAAATCCTGAATGTAGTTACACAGAAGGTCAGGAAAAGAGAGAGAGCTCTTTATCAGAGAGAACATTTTTCCCAAGTATCAAATATCAGACCTCCTATTTCTTAAATCTAACTCTTAGTCTTCAAGGGAGATTTTCAAAGTGCTTTTAAAGTCCAGGATGTAAAATCTGTAACTGCTGCTTACTAAAAAACCAGAACCATCTGTGCTATGGCCCACTAAAACCTCCTGACCCCTCTTTGTTGCAAGGGCGCTGTTAATTCTGCCCTTTGCTTTCACGGGCCTGTTGCATCTTCCCTTTCTGACACAAAGGACTGCCCTGAGCACTCCCTGTGCTCTTGCTTACCTGGTCTTTCTGAGTAGCCTAAGATATCAGCATAATTCCTTCTGTTAGTCCAGCTCCACTAACAGCTCATTTCTCACGTGAATAGGGAAAGGCTTTTTCATCCTTGATCTATTTTCCCCCATTATTCTCCCATTTCTCACTTCATGCTCTTAGCATTTACCTTCTATTGGCTCTGGAATTCAGGGGCTCATTTTGGATAGATATAATTCACAAAGGGGTTCTGTTGTATTTTCTGGACATGCTTTTAAAAAACAAACTGGGTGGTACTCTTCAAATTGTCTTTTGGTATTTGCACTGCCTGATCTTTGTGTTATGTGGGATGGTATTTCTTCATACAGATTACTTTGGCTGTATGAGCTTTATTGCTTTATAGAAAAACATTAACTTTTTTCTAATGTTTAATATTTTCTATTAAGAATCTATTTCTAAGCAAAGTTTGTATTTATTCAGCAGCAGATTGTAAAGATAATTTCCTGTCAGATCTTCTTCCCAAAGGATATGATTTAGCTCTCCCTGTGTTTTAGCATTCAGAGATCCACTTTGTTTACAAAAGAGGTTAGACTTTGATTATTAGTGCACACTTATGAGGCTGAAATAACACTGTAACATTTCTGCCAGTCTGGAAATTATGAGTGGAAGCAAACAATAAAATCCACTGTGTATATTTTAGTTATGTGTGCACAAGGAAAAGCAATTTCATGCTAGGCCATGCATATCACCCTCCTTTATGGAATCCAGCCCCTGTTTAGCTCAGGACCTCTGTCACCATTTAGAGAACATCCTGCAGGTTGTCTTGTGCATCTTCCATTGCTGGTGTTCTTCTCTTGAATATTGCATTGCATTTGCATGAGCCTAAAATTTTTTTCCTTGCTCGAATTTCAAAATAAAACATCTGAATTTTTGAAATGCTGTCTCTGCTTTCTCAGTTGCCATTTATATGCAGAAACCATATATGTCATTAATATGCAGAGTATCTACACAGTACCAAGTGAATTAGGAGCTGGTTCTAGTGAGGAGAGGATGAAGAGGTTTGATACAACATCCTCAGCAGAGTAGAACATTTATTGTGAGCATGTTTTTAAAGAGGGAATTCCCCATGTCTTTAACTGTGGAAGTGAATTTGGGTTTGAATACAAGATAAATTTTGGGTTAAAAAAAAATTGTATTTCCTGATGTTAATTGCTAAGCATTCATTAATTTCTCAGATATTAACCAAAATAACTTTCTGATTTGCAGCAGTCTCACCTATATCTGAACAGACTGCAGAGTATGCCAGAAAGAGGTAGCAAGATTCCAGAGGAATAAGAAATAAAATTTATTCCAGATATAAGAAAATACAGAAAAATACAACTAAAACATTTTCTGTTCCACTCTATGAGCATTTTTGTATCTTTTCTATTCACATGTCTATTTTTAAAGTGTATTAATGCTCAGGGAGAAAATACAGTTCTTCACCAAACCTGGTAATACATTCAGACACTTTTGATTACTACTGCTTTTATCCCCACATAAAAGAAACAAAAAAAACCTCTAAGAAAATAAATAGGTATTTCAAATGTTAGTAAAAACCCAAAACTACAGTGAAAGCTGTAGAATTTGGTGGCCAGTGAAGCTGCAGTCATGTGTCGCTCTGAGTTTCAGCCTTCTGATGTTTTAATTTTTGTGATAATTAAAACATGCGGATGTTTTTCTAACTGTCTTTTTGTTTTTCATTCCTTTCTGCTGTGAGGAGAAAGGCCTGATGGACCTTTTCATTGACCAGTGTGGTTGGAGAGGTGGTGACCTCATTCTCCAATCCACGGCCATTCCCCAGACTCCATATTATACAAAAATAAAAATAAAGTTCTCTCTTCTTCACCTTTTCCCCGGCTAGAATTTACTGTCTCTGT
This sequence comes from Dicaeum eximium, assembly GCA_013396995.1. Lineage (NCBI taxonomy): Eukaryota > Metazoa > Chordata > Aves > Passeriformes > Dicaeidae > Dicaeum > Dicaeum eximium. Next base: position 662,721 of record VWZP01003418.1, read on the forward strand.
GATTCATGTCGTGCTCTGTTGTGACAGTCACGTTTTGTTTCTGATTCCTGTGGCGGTGCAAGTTTTATCATCGGACTTTATTCTTCAGTTTTGTGGTTTTGTTGAATAATGGTTTGCCCAGCGTTCCCCATATGTTTGGTTCAGCCCCTCTCCCTGTCCATCATCGTAAGTGCCTCCCTTTTCCCATTGTCCATCATTTAAACCCTACCCTCCTCCCCTGTCCATCTTTGTCAGCCCCTCCCCTTCTTCCAGAGCTTTCTATATCAGTTATATTCTCCTAAGTCCCCCATTGGTTGAGGTATCCAAGTCTCCTCCCCACTCTCCCCTCATTGGTTCCCACTGGATGTAATCCCACCCTGAGGTCCTCCCCTGAGTTCCTGTGATTGGTTCCCTTGTTCTCTCCACCTATGGAACCTCCCCCCTTTATACGTTGTTCCACCACTCTGTCCTTGGGTTCTTTGTGTGGGACCACCTGTGGGTAGTAAATTGCTTTGGAGACTCCCACAAAGGAATCCCTCCCTCGTTCCTTTATCCCAGTCCTTGGTGCCTGCAGCAGTTCCCAGCTGCTGGGAGTGGTTGGTGGCTACACTGTCACTGCTGTCAGCTGGTGTGCTATGACAGAGGACAGCCACTCTTGGCCCTGCCCAATTAACAGCAATTAATAGCAATTAATAGCTAGCCAGTGGGCTCCAGCAGCCCTGAAGAAGGAGAAGACCCCAGGCAGCGTCAGATTCCTATCCTGCATCTCAAAAAAACCCAAACCAAAACAAAACAAAAAAACAACAACAACAAAAAAAAACCCAAAAAACCCCCACCAAAAACCATCACCCATTCAAAGACAAAAACCCAACCTCAAAACCTTCCCTCCCGCCTGCCCCAAAAAAAGCCCCAAAGCAAGGCCTCAAAAACTCCTAAAACCACAGCTCTGCACATAAGAACAGATCAAACTGGGACAGGAAAGAGCAGAACCTTATGGAAGAATGCAAGGCTAGAAGTTCTGTGCCCTAGAAGTCCCAATATTTAAACTTCTAAAAAAGAGTAGAGCTCAAACCATGGCTGCAGACCTTCAAATAAAATTCTTGTCAAGTTCAGTTCCACATTTGAGTTTGTATCTGTCAGAAGTGTTCATCTCTATAAAAAAATCAAAATGAAACCTAGAATTGAACGTCCAGGATGTCTGTAAGGCTTCATCGAGATCAAATTCTGAGGAGTTTTTTCTCCTATTATAATTTTCAATATTCCTTAACCTTTTACTGTACCTAGAGTTTCCCCAAGAGAAAGGGAAATTTTTATTTCTAGTGGGCCAATAATTTCCTGCTTTAAAAAATTTATTCAGTGGAATGTAAGCAAAATTCAACATTAAGTGCATTCTTAGACCCTTGAAATGAAGCCTGCACTTTGGTACTTTGATGAATAAAAATGGTTTTCTAATGAATAAATAAATACCTAATTAAGGCACAAGTACTGATCGGGGATTGGACTTTGTTGACTGAAGAACATTGCTACTACTGTGAGTAGCAGTAATAACACTAGTAATTACTGAATAACATGTTATGCTCTGGATGGCATAAATGCTCTAATTACCCTATTTAGATTTTTTCAGGGAGCTGTAATCAGGTTTTTTTGTTTGGTTGGGGGTTTTTTGTTTGTTGGTTCGTTTTTGATTTTTTTTTCCTTTATCATCTCCATCTGTTAAGGACTTTTCTTCCCCTCCCTCCCATCCCCCTGTTGCCCAGCTCCCTGGTACATTGATGTCATTGCATGTGGCAGAACTCTTCCTTTTCTAAGAATGACATCCTTTTGTCTAATAAAAGACTGTGGGAAATATGTAGCTCCTATTAGAGGTTTTATTTTGCTAGGTACAGAATACAGAGCAGAACTTCAGTTATTCATACAGACTTGAAGAAGTTTTCCAATGCTCCTGTAATTGTTTCAGCATTTTAAATATTTAGTATTCTACAGTATTTTATTCAGGATATGAAGACTATATGAAGTTCAGTAGAAAAGCAAGATTCACAATGAAAGGCAATATGCTTTAAAAGATAATTGTGAAGCAGGAAAGTGAGTTTCCATCTTAGATTCTGTGGGGTTTCGTTTGATACGACCTGATTATTTAATACATCAGAGGAAATCTGTGTGGATCTTTCTTGCTCTGAATTGAAGGAAATCAGCTGTCTCAGTTCTGACCCACAGAAATTCCTACAGGTTGTTAGGAAGCCCTAGGGAAAGCATATTTGTCTGGGATCAGACAAATTTGTGAAGTTTCTCTTCACAAATACTGTATAGACTGTGACAGAAATTAAAGTATCTTGATGAGAATTTAAAAGTAAATCTCCAGTAATTTCTGAGAATAAAAGCAACATATTTTCCAGTAACCTAAGTTTTTGAGGTCCCTGTTCCCTCAGATGGTTCTGAATGTTTCACTGCCTGGATACAAGGTTTGGCTTCTCTTTGCTCTTTCTTTTTTGGCTGACAACCATCGCTTCTGTTAGAGAAGTTGGCAGTTGAAGTGTTGATTAATTTACCTCAAGTGGAATAAATAAGTAGAGAGATAAACAGGATGAACATGAAGATTAGTTCAGACCCTGGAGAACACACACAAAATCCTGGAAAGCTAAAAAGTCATGGTATTTAACCAATTAACACCATGTCAAATTAAACACTTTACTATTACATCTACAGCAAGTTCTTTCATTGAAAGAATTAAGGAGCAGGCATTTAATTTAATGGAAACTATCTTTCTGCAAGATCTGGGAAAAAAATACCTGGAATGTTTAAAGGTTGTTCTTTTTTTTTTTTTTGATGATAAAAATGGTAGCTCCTTTTTAAAAAAGTATTTGTTTTACTTATAATAGAAAACAGTCAATATCAGTGGCTGCACTCAAAATCTTTGCCTGGAAGAGGTTATCATGTCAATATGCAAGACAAACTGAAGCTGAGTAAAAGGGAGAATCAGTATTTCTGTTTTAGAAAAGAAACAGATATGGGAAGTAATCAGCACTTTAGATTATTAGGGCCCAGCAACGGCACTGGAACCATCTAGGTGAGTTGCTTGTGAAGAATATCAAGGGTTAAGTGTCTTGCCCAGGAGACTTTTCAGAGTCACTCTGAACACCTGGTGTTGGAATCCAGGGCACAGAGAATGTCTCTGACCCTCAGCAGAACACTGTTTTTAACCTTCGTCCCTGGGGAAAAATTGCCAAAACTTTGGGATGAGTTAGATCACACAGGTAGTAATATGTAGTAGTAGTAGTAGTTGTAGTAGTTTTTCACAGAATGTAACACAGAGTGAAGAATTTCGTGTTTTAGGATTTTAATATGAGAGTGAATAGGAGACAAGATGGAGGATTTTGGGTGTTGTCCCTTCTTCCTTCTTGTCCCTCTTCAGCTCTATTTTCTGTAGTACTGGTGGCAGAAAATTATTGGTTAGATTAAGCAGTAGCGTAGAGGTTACGTGCATAGATTAGTAGAAGTAATTGGTAGAAAAGTAAAAACAAAGTACGTGTTAGAATTTAATTGGGTTAAACAGTTTTAAAAGGCCTTGGTTTGGGTGCTCAGGGTCCATTTTGTCCAAGCAAACCTTTGCTTGATCTCACTTCCCTTTGTAATTTAGTCTCCTAAAATGCCTTTTGTGTGGTCTTAGGATGGTACAGGCTATCCCGCAAACCGTAATGTGCAGAGAGAATAGAAGTTCATATTTTCAAAATAAACCCCTTTCTCCCATTAAAGAAGCCTGCACAGTTGAAAGGAGTCACTTTCTTGTCTGGCTGTAATGGATTCAATTGGTGATGAGTATTGAATGAGCTGCCAAGCTCTGTACATCACTGCAGGTTTGTCTTTGGTAGCCAGTTGGCTGGCAAACTAACTCTACCACATTATTATCCTGAGAGGAACATGACCTGTTGTTTCAGTAAGCTCTGATATTGTAAAAGTTTCCAGAATATCATTGGAATAGGTTTGAGTGTTGTATTTGAGCACATGTAAAATGTATGTGGATTTGATATGGAATCTAAGTTTCTTCACTGGCCTATTTCTAAAGGCTTGGTCCCAGAAAATGTTGAGAAAAATGCAACTGTCGAATTATTTTGCATTTTATCTAGAAGTCTACTCTTTTGTTTCTTCCTTTTTCCTTCCTTCTTCCTTTTTGCCATGGTTATCACATAGAAATCTCATGCTGAGAAAAATAGCTTTTAATTATCTTATTGCGTGGAAGTTGCTTCTTGGAAATA
>VWZP01003421.1:0-12386 GCA_013396995.1 Dicaeum eximium
CGCCAGGAGAAGCCCAGAGTCGGCGTGGGAATTTTTTCCCTGCGGGAAAAGAAAAAACTTGCAGTGAATAAACTATTGAGCTGAGACTGATCGCAGTCCCTGCGGCAAAACTGGGTGAATTGTTAATTTTTTCAGTGGTTTAATTTTTTTTCTAGTGAGAGAAAGGAACTAGATGAGAGTTAATGTAAAGCAGTGATGTGAGACATTGAAGATAGAACTAAGTTAACAGTTAGTTCGTGAAGTTTAGAAGTTAAGTTTACATGGGAGGGATGAGGAGATGTATTGAAAACTTTTTGTAAGTTATGGAAAAAAGACTCTTTTCTATTGTAACACATATAAGACTCTTGGGGAGATGAAAAGTTCAAATTTGAGCAAAGGGGGGTCTCCAAGTTGAAGTGAGCAGTTGATACAGTAGCCATGATCCCAGGAGGAGCTTGAACAAAAAGAAGAAGAAGAAGATGATGACCTCTGTTGTCTGGGATGATTTTTTTTCTTTTTTCAAACACTTCTGCTGCTGTGTTCCTGCACACAATAATGTCATCAATGTACTGCAGATGTTCTGGAGCATCATCATTCTTTTCTAGTGCAGACTGGATCAGTCCATGGCAGATGGTGGGACTGTGCTTCCACCCCTGGGGTAGTCGGTTCCAGGTGTACTGCACACTTCTCCACGTGAAAGCAAACTGAGGCCTGCATTCTGCTGCTAAAGGAATGGAGAAAAATGCATTAGCAATGTCAATAGTGGCATACCACTTTGCTGCCTTGGACTCCAGCTCTGGAGTTTCAGCATGTCCAGCACAGCAGCGCTCAGCGGTGGAGTCACCTCATTCAAGCCACGATAGTCCATAGTCAATCTCTGTTCTCTTTTAGATTTATGCACAGGCTAAATGGGGCTGTTGAAGGGTGAGTGGGTTTTGCTGACCACCCCTTGGCTCTCCAGCTCTTGAATCACTTTGTGGATTGGGATCACAGCATCTTGAGTTGTTCGGTATTGTCAGCGATGCACAGTTGAGGTGGAAATTGGTACTCGTTCTTTTACTTTCAGGAGTCTTACTGCAGATGGGTTTTCTGATAGTCTAGGCAAGGTGTTCAACTGCTTGATGCCCTCTGTCTTTACAGCTGCTATTCTAAAGGCTCACTTGAGTCTCTGGGTCTTTGAAATACCCCCTTTGAAGGTAATCTATGCCTAAAATGCACCGGGCCTCTGGGACAGTCACAATAGGGTGTTTCTTCCACTCATTCCTAGTCAGGCTCACTTCAGCTTCCACCAAAACAAAATCCTCTTGTCACGCTGGCGATATAGACAGATTCTGCCCCCACGTATCTTGATGGGATTAATGTGCACAGCGCACCAGTGTCAACCAAAGCTTCATATTTTTGTGGTTCCGATGTGCTAGGCCAACGAATCCACACAGTCTAAAAAACATGGTTTTCCCTAGCCTCTACCTAGCTAGATGCAGGGCCCCTCTAAGCCTGGTTATCCTTCTTTCCCTGGGCATATGTCTTGGAGGTTTCTTCAAGGGGATCAGACATGTCGTCATCATCATAGCTGGCAGTTTGGCTATGGGTAACTGGAGCTGCTTCTTTTTTGGTGGAACTTCCTCTCTGAGTCTTACTGTCCGTCAATTCAAGCACTAGTCATGATAGAGCAACAGTAGACTTTCCATCCTATCTCTTCATATTTTCTCCACTGTTACGCAGGAGGAACCACAGCTCAGCTCATGGGATGTGGAGGAGGAAAGAACAAAGTATGAAAACAATCATCGTTCCCCCCCGTTGCTCTCAGAATCAATCTTAAAGGTGCAAAAACTTATTTTATGAACTAAACAGATGAATGGGGATAACAAGTCTTATAAAGTCAACTCAGGACACACAGGAATTTGATAAATTCTGTTCACCATAAATTGAGGTTTTTTTAGTCTTTGGGGAGAAAAAATACTCTTGAATTACTATTTTTATCTTTTCTAAATATTATAATTTCTTCCAAAACTTTAATGATTAAAGCCATTCAGCTACACATTTTCATTCCTTTACCTTTCAATTATTCATTTCCCTCCTCCTTTCTATATATGTTTCTAGATTTCCTGTGACTGAAGGTAAAATGTGTTTAAAAATATTTCCTCCAGGCAGCAAGAATTTCACTGAGAGAAATCAGTAATACTGTTACAGAATGTCATAAATCACTAATATTTAAAACTAACTTTACAGATATATCATCAAAATGTTAATGCAAATAGCTGTACCTCTTACTGTACTTTTTTTTTGCAGGAAGTAGTATTTTACTAATACACATGGTAATCTCTCTTCCCACACACCTCTAGTCCCTGAACATCAATGCAGGGACTGGGAGGAAAAGGTTTCTCTCATTGCAACTCAACTCAGCTTCAAGATTAGCTGAGGAACGTGAACAAACATAGAGCCATGGGATTGACAAGATGCATCCCATGGTCCTGAGAGAATTTGCTAGTGTAGTTGCCAAGCTATGCTTTGTGATATTTGAAATATCATGACACTCACGCGAAGTCCCCAGTGACTGAAAAAAGGTAAAAAAGAGAACCCTGGGAACTACTGGTCACCCTTAACCCTCTGCCTGCTAAGATCATAGAACAGATCCTCCTGGAAGCCATATCAAGGCATATGCATGACAGGGAGGTGATTAGGGACAGCCAGCATGGCTTCACCAAGAGAAAATTGTGCCTGACTAACCATCAGCCAATTCTCTTAGGACTCTGGGAGAACATCTCATTGGGTCCCATAGACTCATGCACATTCAGGTTCCTCAGATGGTCATGAACTTGATCTCTACTTACAGTGAGAAGTGCTTTGTTCCCCCAGTCCCCATCCTTCTGTCCATCCACTCGAGAGGCATGGGAAGAAAGGTTGTCATTGAAGACTGAGACAAAAGAGGTGTTGAGTACCTCAGCCTTCTCATCTCCTCGTCCATCTCATCCAGTGGTTATCAATTTTTCACCACTGTTTATTGAGGGTGGGTGCACCTTTTTGGCCTTTCTTTTGGGGGTGGGTGCACCTTTTTGGCCTTTCTTTTCTGGTTAATATATCTGTGGAAGCCCTTTCTGTTATTCCTTGCATCCCTTGCCAGGTTCAGCTTCACCTTGGCCTTCCTCAGCGGTATTTCTACTGCCTGTGCATTTGCTTCTTTCCCATTAATTTAACCTGGAGTTCTCTACTCAGCCATGCCCATCTCTTGTTTTCCCTGCCTAATTTTTTGCTCCTGGGGATTGACAGTTCTTGTGCTCTATGGAAAACTTCCTTAAAGATCTACCAACTCTGCTCTGCTCCCCTGTCCCTGAGGGTAGTCTCCCTGGGAACCCTATTAAATATCTCCTTTCAGAGCTGGAAGTTTGCTTTCCTAAAGTTTGCCTGACTTTACTCCTTATCTGATCCATATATCTCAGGACTGCAAAATCCACCTGTGCATGATCCTGATGCCTTGAGAGGCTACCTAGAACAGAGGCTAGACAGTGTTAAAGGAATAAAGAAGGTATTTATTAAAAGGCCTTCAAACAATACACCTTGGGCAATGCAAGAGTTCGGTTGTGGCTCCAACAAAGATGGATGCCAGGTCACGAGTTTTCACACTTTTATAAGTTTTGGTCCATTTACATATTGGGGTTAATTGTGAATTACAGCTTCAGGTTAAGTCCCATCCTCTCAGATTGATCTCAATTCGCTGTCGTTTATACTTTTTGGGCCCGATGCTGCAACGTTGTCCTGGGTTCTCAGGCTAGAAAAAGGATTGTTTTGTCCAACTAAACTGTGAAGAGAACTTGCTAACACTTTCTATGAAGTTCAGAGTTACATACTTATGCAGTACAGAATCTGGAAAATATGAAAGCTAAAACTTAAGGAATCAATCCCTTCAGCTCAGGCTGTCTCCAATCTTGATGTCCCCAATTCACTCGCTTACACTGGTGACCATCAGACACAGATGAATTTTCCATTCCCTACAAAATATTAGCTTGTTCTAAAGGTTCAGAGAGACAATGAGCCTCACTTGTATTGTGTCTTGTGGATGGATTTACACATGAGAAGTGGGTCTTATATAATGTTAAATCAAAGCAATAGCTTTACTCACCCTTTTTTCCTTCTCTGCACTTACATAAATGGCTGCATAAGATTTAAAGAATGTAAAGTTTCATGATTTTTCTTTATTTTACTTGTAACCCACAGGTAAATATAGAGTGTGTCTAGTCTGTACAATGAGCCCCTATGTTAGAGAGATACCTGAGCTTTTTCTGAGAAAGATATAGTATGTCCACATAAATCAGCACTCAGCTATGCTGGGATTGATCCTTGGTGCAGTGTAGTCTCTCATTAGAACTAATTACTGTTGGCACAGCATCATGCTGATGCAGCTGTGCAGCTTCCAGAGCTGGTTCATTTGGCACTTAGCTCAGGGATCACTGTAGTCTTGGGCATGGATGTGCACTGTCATTTGGTCAAATGAATGAAGCTTCTGCTCATTAGTTCAAATGGACTTTTCATTTGGGAATTAGATAAAGAATGAAGCCATCCAGATGCTTAGTCCCATTATTGTAAATACAGTTATGATTTTTGACAACTACCTGATTATTAACAGACAGCCAAGCTACACAGTAATTCCCATATTGCAGTCAAGCAACTTGGATCAACAATCTTTCTCTGTTATGTTGCTGTGGTAGCTTTAATTTTAAGTGTTTCCTTTGAGAAGTGGCCTCCCTAAAGCAGGCCCTGTGTTCCAATATGGCACTTCAGGGTAGCGTCTCTAGCCCTTTCCACCTATTTCTGGCAGCCAGGAACAACCTACCAATGTTGTTTCCATGTCAGCATTGGCATGGCCTCTCTCAGCCCCGTGCAAATGAGAGCACCAGGGAAGGTAATTTAGAGATGACTTTGTGAAACTATCTTTAGACTCAAATATCTGAGTATAAGTGGGAAAGGTGGACAAGATAGTTACTTTCAAATCTTAAAATACTTTCTTTTCTATCCAAACTATTAAAGGTGGTGGGAAGGATTCCAAAAACTACGTATATCAGACCTGATCTTGACCATTTGACAATCTTGACCATTTGATAATTTCATATAAAGATGTATAGACCACTAGCTCTAGAAATATCTATCATCTCTCTCTTTTTATTAAATTTTCTGTCATTTTCAATCATTTCACTGAATTGTGTCTATGGGTTCAGACAGTGAGCCCTTTGTCAGAGGTGTATCTACAAACAAACTGTCCAAGAAGTTTGGCAAGTGTTGCCCTTACAGAGCTACAATATTTTTAAACTGTTGTTTTCTCAGAACAAATATCTGTCTGGCAGATTCAGTTTACAGTTTATAGCTTATAGTTGTAAGCTATTTTACAGCCAAGTGAGTGAACTCTGATTCTAGATATAACACAGCATTTATGTTCTAAGAATGGGATTCCAAAGGGATTCTAAAGTTAGATACTCTTCCCTTTGATGTAAGTCAACTAAAACATGAGTCAGTCCCATTTGAAGGGTATAAAAAGACATCGGGGATGTAAGAAAAACAAAGTACAAAGGAGGACACGAAACTATGTGTTTCAAAGAAAAGATAATGGGGGAAAAGTAAATAGAGAGATGAACGTACATTAGAGAGGTGGCTGAGAGAAGAGTTGTAATACCTCTACCTTTTTTTTCCCAGTTTATGTGTCTTGAGAACATCTACCTACTGCTTAGCATCTTGTGAGTACCCACCCATCCGCTAACATCTCTTTCTTTGCTGGCAACCTCATTATTACTAGAGATCCTAGCCTGAAATTCATCAACAAAGATCAAACTTTGAAAACAGGGGAGAAAAAAGATACTTGAAACACAAGGAGTTCAAGGAAAATGGGAGATCTAGCTGGTCATAGATCTTGAATGCCAGAAATGTGTATCAGCTCATGTAACTTGACCTTGTGCATAGCAAAGGACATGTGTGCTGCTTCCCCTGCAGTTGACCCTCAGAACTTGTGTTTAACTAAAGTATATCTACCAGAAAGCCTTGAAAGGAAGGACCCAAGAAACATGGAATCCTACAGACAATGCAGTCATAGAATCATAGAATCACAGAATCAAAGCATGCCAGGTTAGAAGGGGCCTCAAGGATCATGGTCCAACCTTTCTTAAAAAAAGCAGTCTAGACAAAATGTCCTAGCACCCCGTCCAGCTGAATCTTAAAAGTGTCCAGTGTAGAGGAACCTTCTACTTCCCTGGAGACATTATCTCAGTAGCTGATTGTTCTCACTGTGAAAAATTTCCCTCTTGTGTGTCCCCAGGAGTAACTTGTACCCATTACTCCTCATCTTTTCCATGTGACTTCCTATCAAAAGGATGTCTCCATTTTCTGTGTAGCCACCCCTTAAATACTAGAACAATGATGATAAGGTGACAAGGTCTCCCCCAAGCCTTCTTTCCCAAAGCTAAACAAACACAGTTTTCTGAGGCTTTCCTCCGATAGGCTTCCAAGTACTTTGATCATCTTTGTGGACCTTCTTATATTCGTCTTTGTTGAACTTCACAGGTTCTTGTCAGCCCACTCTTCCAGCCCTATTCCTATTCCAGTCTTCCTGCATGGTGGTTCCATTGTAGTCCTTCATTTTTGTGGGCAAATACCTCTATTAGATTTAAGATGAGGAAATGGTGAGACCTAAATGAGCTAAAAACAACACAGAACAAAGAGTGAGAAGGGCATTTTGTTTGCCAAAGTTGTTCTTCTGTGTTCTGAACAGATGGCTGACAACATTCTGAGACCTTGGAAAATTGAATCAATGAAAGAAACGTGCTCAGATTTAATTACATGTAATTGCACAAAGCCCAGAAAGGGTAAAACTGAGCCACAAACCTCAGTACATTGAGTGATTTTATGTAGTAGGAGTACATAAAAAAATCACCCTTGTTCAATATTATGAAATTTTCATCACAAAACCTTATACTGACTGAATAAATTAAAACCCACATTAACTTTTTCTTTAATAATTAGGCAATTTCAGACATTTATTCAAAGTCTGATCATTATTGTCATTTCTGAGAAAAATTGTCTTGGGTTTTATGGTATTTAGTAGTCTAGAAAATAAAATTATTATTAGGAAAACTCATTTCATTATTTTAAAAAGTGACCAGTACAAACCTCTGTTCATTTTTTTCTGCAGTTCATTTCCTACATATTTTTGAAAAAAAATCCTGTGCTGGGTCAGTCATTCTGAATAAATACTCACATATGCACACATATGTTAGATATTTTTTTCAATCACCCTATTCAAATATTTGACAAAATAATACCACTGTCACATCAAAGATATATTTGAGTCAAAGAGATTATATCACGCAAGGATTGTGTGTGTAGATGGAGAATGAGAAGTATAATATAGTGAGGGGGGAAAGCTAAATAATTGCCAGTCTTCTATATAAGAAGTTACACTGAACTTCTGAACAAATTGGATGTTGTACTGGCTCTGGCTGAGGTGGAGTTAGTATTCTCCTCAGCAGCCCATATGGTGGTGTGCTTTGGATTTGTGCCTAGCATGGCATTGATACCACACCAGTGTTTTGCCTGCTGCTGAGCAGTGCTTGCACAGTCCCAAAGCTTCCTCTCTATCCCAGTAAGGAGACTGAGGGTAGCAAAGGCATTGGAAAGGGACACAGCCAGGGCAGTTGATCATTGACCAAAAGAACAACACCTTGCTCAGCAGAAAAACTGGTATAGAGGAAAAAGAAGGAGTGGGGGCAGGATGGTGTGTTCAAACCCAATCGTGAGCTCTTCATTCCCCCAGCCTTGAGATTCAGGATCTCAAGAGATGTGGGAAGACAAATTGCCAGTAAAATCTGAGACAAAAATAATGTTCAGTATCTCAGCCTTCTGCCTGTCAGTTGCCACCAGGTTACCTGTCTCATTTTTGGGGGTATGAAATTTCTTTTGTCTTCATTTTCTGACTAATGTGCCTATGGTCAGATATTCATCCATTTCTGTTAAGACTTGTTGTCTTAGAGATGTCCCTGGTTGGAAAGTACTTATTCCGTAGACTGAAAATGGAACTAAGAATGAGGAGTCAGAACCAGTAACATAATTTGCATTTGAGACATCCTGCTTGCAGTCTGCCCATCTGTGAAGCTCTTTCCATTGACATTTTTCATGTTTTTTTCAGTCCATCAATCTAGCAAATATGTTTCCTCGCCTTTGGTATGAGAATCATGTTTTTAGGCAGGTTGAGGAAGGATTGGGAAGTCCATAGATGCAGTATTATCTTCTCTTACTTTCAGCATCTCAGCAGATACATGCACTAAAAATGGCCTATGATGAGAAGATTTTGCTGGAAAGCTATTCTTTCCCTAACTATAAGATTAAATATAAAAATATAATATAAATGTATGCAACTGGTACTAATTTCAAAGGGACTTATTTTCTCCAAAAAGCACAAATTGAATTACTTATTTTTCAGGCTGTGGTATAAATTTTAGTTTAAAGCCATGCATAAAGTTAGATAATGCAGGCACAAAGCTTCTATTTGAAATATCTTTATTTGCCAATTTTCTTCACTTTCCCTTTTAAAAGAAGAATAACATTCCTTTAAAAACTTAGGGATACTTCTATCCAGAAGACCAAAGGTTTACAAACAAAGAAGCATTCTTGTGGAGGTTTTCAAAAATTCTGAATGGATAATAGTCAAGGTACACGGTAGCAATATTGACAATGTCATCAGCTGCCTCAGAATAAGAGAAAAAGTCTGCTAAGGGGTCCTTATTTTATGGTCTTGTTGACAGACAGCTTTTGGGAAGCTATTCAAGCCTGACACAAGAGATCTGAGGCAGTTCTTTAAAGCAAAATTAAAGGAGAATTATACACACAGGCTTGCAAATCGACTTGAACACAGCATACAATTTAAGTACTGGAGAGGTTTTACTCTAATTCTTACTTTGCCTAGGTTTATTGGCAGAACCACAGAAGTTACAAAACATAATAACATTAAAACTAAATATCTTCGTTTCTGTAACAGCAAGCTTTGCCTTATACAGATTTTGTGCCCTGCAAAGTGCAAAAGGACAAGCAGACTAAATCCATGGCTTATGAAAGGCAGTTTATTCAACAAATTATTTGATTCAGCAGAGAACAGAAAAAACAACAGCTTTTCTCTTTTTTTTTCTTTTAGAAGTAGCCAATTTTGAAAAAAAATCAATTATGTAATAAATTTGGGTTGAAAGCACATTTTCTGTAAAAAATTTATTCCTATCCAGTTTTCTTAAAAATGCTGTCAAGTCAATCTGATATAACCTTGTGAAAATCTATTAGGTCATGTACAAAAATATTTCCCACTATTTATCAGCATTGTTAGTGATAATGGAGTGGTGCTTTTACCCCAATTTAATAGCCTTTCTGAATAAGAGTTTTATAATAGTGCATTAACAATTCAACCTAACCAGAAACCACAGCTGTAATGGAATACAGGGAGCCTAATTGGGCACCCAAGATCTTTGAAGGGAACTAAAAGGCAGTCCTGGTTTTTTCGTTTTATGTGTAGGAAAACCAAATTAAGTTGAACTCTTGGCAGCCTTTACTTCTTTCTGGTATCCTCATTTGTGAATGTTGTTATTGACAATCCATTCTATTTTAACCCTTTCATCTGATCTTTTGCCACCAGAATAGAATTTGCAACCCAAAGATATATAAACTAAATCTCAATAAGAAAGCCATAATTATACTACTTTATTAAAATAATTTATACATTACTAATCACACTCAACATTCAGTAATAGTTATCAATTACATATTTGCCAAGGATGACCTGAAGGAATGTCTAATAGGGCTTAATGGACATTTGTAAAATTTCTAAACATTGTTTTAATCATACACTATAAACAGAGCACTGTAGGGCTTACTAAAAATCCATTTCTTTTTCAGCTATATGTCACATGGATCTTAACCACAGCAGTATTAGTTCACTGCAAGAATTAATTGCCCCTCAAAATCAAAAGAAAATTTAGACTTCTCCACCATTTTTTAATCAAAATGCTTATTCATTTTTTTTAAAAAATTATATATATATATAAAAACTGGAAAGCTGCAGAGTGCAAAGCTTAATGCAACTGGTTGAGGGTCTGAAGGTTTTTTGCTTCGAACCAGGTCTTATGAGCTCTCAGCTCTTAAGTGATCCCTTCAATATCTGAGATAGCCCAGATACTCGGATGGCATAAAAGGAGCAGGATGGCTCTTGTACCAGTGTTTGAAACAGAAAAACGTTTAATAAGAAACAAAATAACAAAGGTCTTTACAGAGAAAAGCCGTGCCAGGAGTAAAGATGCTTGCTCCTGCTAAGCACCCCACAAAAGCAATTAATTCCTTTGTTCTCTTCTTTTCCTACCCAATGACTTAGGCAGGGACCTCTTGGCCTCTGTCCAGTCAGACAGCCCCAGGTTTGAGGTGAAGTCCAAAACGTCCTATGAGGTGTCTTTGGACCAAATTCAGACAGAACTTTCTGGGGTCTTTGCCTTATTTAGCAGACAAAGGGTATTTGGAAATTCTCTTGTAATTTGGTCACCCTGTCAACAGGGGGCACACTGCTACACACTGCTGGTATTTTCTTCCAAAATTCCAACTCCTACTCAAGGTAGAAGGAACTGAACGTGCTCATAAATTCAGAAAGATGACTTAGCAGTGCACACTTCTATTTGATATGACCTCTTACTCTTTGGGAAGTGTAAGTGAATGTGTTTACAAAGTAAGACCGCAAACAAATTGTGGACACCTCTTGCTTGCTATTTCAGCTGCTACTGAGGTCTCTTTTTCCTTTGATGTCGGAAACGGGCCAGTGGAAATTGTGGTGAGATCTCCCAACCCACTCAACGATGACCAATGGCACCGGGTCAATGCCGAGAGGAACGTCAAGCAGGCCAGCCTGCAGGTGGACCAGTTACCCCTGGAGGTCCGGAAAGCTCCAACAGAAGGACACACACGGCTGGAATTGTACAGCCAGCTCTATGTTGGTAAGATGCAGAGGAGGCAGCCAGGCTTTGCTATCAGAATGCTGAACATTCTTTGCCTCGTGTCTTGCTTGCCAGCAGCAGTTCATGAATGTGGAAAGCTGTGCTCCTCAAGTATTTGTGTGACAGCAAAGGGGGAAAACAGAAAAAAAAAAGAAAAACTCACAAAAACAAACGTGTCCATAATTACAGAAACACAAAGATCAATTAAGAGAAACATATTGTGCATTAGAAACTTGTCCTTTTTGTCTCTCTCCACCTGCAGCTCCTGGCTGACAGTGCCTCCAGCAGACTGCAGTGCCAAACTCCTTTGCTGATAGTCTCTTCCCAGACACACAAACACTTTTTCACCACAGAAGTGAAAACGTCTGCAGAGTTCTTGCCAGGACTGCATGTGCCTGCAGTGCCCATCCTAGCCTCAGCAGTACTTCCAGCCGCTTTAGATTTGATAATTGGCCATACTTTTGCATTCACAGCTTGCACTGCAGTCTTTTCCCTTTAGTCCCATGGGCTATTTACTCATTTGATGTAGGAAAGCACCCCACAGTGTTACACAAATGCATACCCTGGAACCAAGTTAGTCCAGCTGCTTTCTAGAGCTACTGGTTTCCACTACATTTGGGGCAGGCTATTCCAGCAGCATTTGTATTTCTCCAGCTGTTAGCTGCAGGGCTGCAAAGTGCTGACATGCCAAGTGTCATTAGCTGGAATCAGAACTGCATGAAATGTTGAGCAAAGAAGCACTTTCATATCTCTCTAGATATCAGTTACAAGAGAAGGAAGTAAAAAGAGAAAAAAAACCTTTTTTCTCCATGTTAGTCAGCATTTATAGTAGAGGGACAGTGAGCCACAACCTACACGAAAGAAGGCTGCAAGCATCTGCTCCGCCCTTTATTGTTCCTCAGTGCAACCTTTTAAACTCTTTATCTCCCATGCATTCCACCTGCATGTCCTCTCTACCCTTTTGTGGTTGGTCAGTGCCCCTCAGCACTCCATGTCCCACTGCCTTCAGTACCAGTCACCCATCTCACACAGCTGTAGCCCATTAGGGGTGAGGCTTGGCCACAGCCCCACTCCCAGTTACCACAAGCTGTGTGCCTACAACAATTTCCCCCTTTTTTTTTTTTTTTTTTCTTTTAAATAAATGCCGTATCTACCATCCCCCTACAGAGCCCTTGTAGAAGAAAGGCCAAACATGGTATAAGTATCCCTTGTGTAGGCTCCACTAATTCTGGAATGCGTCCATGTACTGACCGTAATTCATTCCCCAAACTCACATATCATCAAAAATCCTTATACCCATGCTTCTAAAATACTGCCCATATCAATAGCTGTACAACTTTACAAGGCAGCACACGAGAACAACAGTTATATAACTCCATCAACAGCCACACAACTTCATAAAGTAACATA
>VWZP01003421.1:12394-66475 GCA_013396995.1 Dicaeum eximium
CTGGTCCAGACCAGCAGCATCCCCCCACTGCTCTCAATGCTACAATGGGCTCCGTCTCCGGCTGTACCTTGCCTTACAGCCCAATCCCAAATCACATTTGGCGTCACCTTTTATTGCAGTTGAGATGGCCACAATACAATTTCAGAAAGTTTTCTCATGTGTTTTCTGTGCAGCTCTGACTGCCTCTTGGAGCTCCAGGTCGTTTTTGTTGCTCCAGTACTTGTGCAGCAGCAACTCAGCAAACCTCCCCTTGCACTCCTCAGGGGCCACACTGCTGCTGTGGTGGCAGCTGCTGCTTTGGCCATGCCATTTGCTGCCTCCANATCCTTCTTCTTGGGGTTGGTGTCTCATAAATTTTCCAGACTTCTAGGCTCTCAGGTCCTTGGTCTTCCTGCTCCGTTCCAAGGCTCCAAGTTTGCGTGGCTTCACTGCCTTACTGCTCCTAGGTCCACAGTCGTCTGTCTGAATTACCTTTGGATCACATCAGGGTTACCATGATATAGCAGAGGGACAGTGAGCCACAACCAACACCAAAGAAGGCTTCAAGCACCTACTCTGCTCTTTGTTGTTCCTCAGTACAACCCTTTAAACTCTTTAACTTACATGTATTCCATCTGTGTGCCCTCTCTACCCTTTTGTGGCTGGTCAGTGCCCCTCAGCACTCCGTGTCCCACTGCCTTCAGTACCAGTCACCCATCTCACACAGCTGTAGCCCATTAGGGATGAGGCTCGGCCACAGCCCCACTCCCAATTACCACAAACTGTGTGCCTACAACAAGCATTCAACAACTCAAATTAATTAAAATTATGTTTAAAGCTTTCATTGCCTTAGTAATCAGCCTGGTGTCAATGGAAACTGTGTATAATGTGTCACCAGATGTGCAGGTGTTATTCACAAGATCAGATTCTCCTTTGCTGCTGTGATCCCAGTAAATGGCAGTTTCAAAATAAGCTGAAAGATAAAGTTTGTTTAAAAGAGGAACACTTAACCTTTAAAAAATACCAAGCCTTTTGCTGTAAACAGGAAGAGCTGGAATTTTTTTTCCTAGCCTGAGTTCTTTGAGAATTGTTGATAATGATGATTTCATTTGTTAGTTTTGAATTGACTGTAACACCAGCAATGTTTTGAAATATATAGCCTCTTTCTTCCCAAAAAACTAATGTCACAATCTGCACCAGATTTTTTTTTTTTTCTTTCTGAATTACATCTATTTCATATAACTCGGTGATTGGAGCACATGTACCAGAGAACAGCTTTAAACTTTACCTGGATTCAGACCTAGGATGAATAACAGTTGGAGTGCCCAAAATGAACACCTGAATATCAGGGCCCTGGAGAGTAATGCTAAACAAGAATTGTTTTGGTGTCTCCTTTTCCATTTTCTGTAGAATAAATATCTATTCTTTGGGTGAGCAAGAGGGACTGAGGGGTGATGACTTTGTGTCCTAGCAGCTAGGACAGTCAGTGGGAGGGGAAAGAAGGTTTGTCATCTCTGCAGTGTATATGAGTTTATGTAGAGTGGAATCACACCAGAACACCCTCTGCCATGTACACTCAGCAGAGACCAAGTCTTGACTGCTCCTACTCCAAATCATCCAGTTACTGGTACTTGGTTTGAAGCAGCCCTCTCTGGTTTGTGTTTAGTCCTCTTCCCCCACTCAGTTAAATATCACTCTCTGTGCTCTGTGGTGATGAGCATTCAGATCTCCTCAGGGACTCTCTGGCATCTGCAGCACTGCAGTAGCCAAAGAGAGGAGGCATGAACAGAAAATATGCCAGCATTCATTGTTATTTACTCACATTTTTTAGTTGCGTTTTGTTTGATTGTTGTTTCTAATCCAGCCTCAGATAAGACTTTCCTAGCTGAAATCATGTTTTTTTCAGTGAGTGTTTACTCGGGGTGAAAAAGGACAGTCCTTATAAACTGCAATAAAAAACCATCTCAGCCCAGATTGTCAAATGTAGTTCTACAGTGTTCCATCCTTCAGTCTATGCTGTGATAAGTAAATACTATACATTATGTTTCTTGGAAATTAACGTGAATATTTCCTATTGTAACTGAGAATAGGATTTTGACTCCTTTTTTTCTTTGCCCATTGTGGCTTTGAAAAATGTAACACTGCATAGCATATTATGGCATTATTATTAGCACCTACCATTACATTAGGAGAAAAAGACTACATTTCAGCAGTTGAGCCAAGCCCATTTCTTTCACTGTTATCTCTAAAAACATTGAAGTTGAAAGGAAATGTTAGAGTCTAGGGCTAGAATCTCAAATGTCTAATCAGTGAAAAGCAAGCACTGATAAAAAACTGCTATTTTGCTTGTTAATGGTATGATATCAAAGGGCTAGGTTTCACCTATTTATTGTCATTAGGACAAGGCAATTCCTTGCCCTCATAAAGAAGTTACCACAGGCTTAGCAGGATACCTCATGTGAAGCAACAGCAATAAAATCCATTCAGTGTTGTCTCACAGTTCGACATTCCCTCTCAGGTGCTGCAGGAGGCCAGCGAGGCTTCCTGGGCTGCATTCGTTCCCTGAGGATGAACGGGGTGACGCTGGACCTGGAAGAGAGAGCGAAGGTCACACCCGGGGTGAAGCCCGGCTGCTCTGGCCACTGCACGAGCTACGGGATGTACTGTGCCAACGGTGGAAAATGTGTGGAGAAATACAATGGCTACTCCTGTGACTGCTCCAAAACTGCCTACGATGGGCCATTCTGCATAAAAGGTAAATGCCTCAGTGCAGTAGGCAGAGTAGGGGGGAGCTATTTTATCCAAGGAAAAAAAAATCACAATGGAATCGATGCTTCAGCTTCATTAAATAAACAAGTAAATCCTGTTTAATACGTCTTCCTAGCAAGTCATATTAAACACCATATGTATATTTAAATGTGATTATTTAAAACCACATCTCTTATGAGGACTACATGTTACCTGTTTAAATCAAATAACACAACAAAAAATGCATCAGGAATGGTAGCAGGTCTGGCAGACGGTATTCCATTGTCTTGAACTGTAGAACCAAATTCCAACTAGCACAATGTCATGGTAACTTCTTTAGAAGAAAAACATGTATTTAAACAAAAGCTACCTAGTCATTCAGACATGTAGGTATGATGTTTGGGTTGAATATCTTATATATTGGGAGGCCAGCATTTGTCTTAAGAATTTCATCCATCCAAAAGTAGATCAAGACTTTTAGTACCTCAAACTGGGCTAGGGATTGAACCGGCTAGGATAAGGGAAGGCACAGAGCTCCCATATTTATGTCAGTCCTTTGGAAATGCTTAAAATATGTTCCAGAATTTCAAAAGCAATGATTGCAAGAGAGCAAGGTACTCTGGATACAAAGGTCTTCATGAGAAAGAAAGGCAAGAAGCAAGGGAAAATGGGATCCAACAACAAAAAGGCATAAGAAAAGTACTAATTTATTTTTTCTTGTTTGACTGTCTAATCCACTGCTTTTCCTAATAATTTTAAAAGCTTTCTCAAAGTTTCAGCTGAAAATGTGAAGGCTCTTCTCATCAGTATCCCTGGTGTTAAAGAAACCTGTAGCCTCACAAAGTGCTCCTCTGCTTTTACATTCCTCTCTGAACCAGGAATCCTGCAGGCAACGTAGGTCACCAGACACCAGAGTCCCCTTGTAAATCTAATTTGGCAGTAGGGGACAGCACCTAGCCTTTGATGTTCTGGTTTTCAACTCTTTCTTAACATTTCAGGGGTTTTTTCCAAGTCAGTATCTGAGAATTACTTTGCAAATATCCATACCCTGCTGTCTTTTAGCCACACTTATAGGAAGCATGACGTTTATAACAGAAATAGGCAGTCTTTTTACCTGATGCTTTGTTATGGACTGCATTTCCTCCTCCACTCCCTCCCCAGCCACTTTCATTTTTATCCATGTATGTTCACTTTCATTTCATTCTGTCACAGCAAAGCTTTGTCCATTGCTGATGTTGCTCACGTACTGGACCATCCTCTTCTAACAGCCGAGGGATTGTTTTCATATAACTAAATATTCACATCACCAGATATGTATGAACCTCTGGCATGATTATTTTTTAAATTCCAATAAATATGATGTATTTCTAACACAGCAGAATGGAAGCAGCTGCTTCTCTCGGTAATGGTTTCCACTGTGTTTGCATGCAGGAATTTCACCAGCTTTCACCATGCTGGGCTGCTTCAAAAGCAAATTATCAAACATGTCCATTCGGTTCAGGACTGTACATACAGCAGCACCTGAGAATGTGAATACAATTTCAGTTAATTTAGCAAATGGTTTGTCATGAATAATGGTAATATATATTTAGTATTTCTGTTCACTAATGCAGTTGTATGGTAGAGGAAACCCATTCAGGTTGGAATTGGGTTAATATCTTACAGATCATGTGTTGACTCAGAAAAAAAAAAAAAAGAAAATATAATTACTGCCATGTCATATTCACTGAATTCACTTTATAGCTTTTTCTGTATTGCCAGAACTCATCACATTGACTTTTATTTGTGAGGGTTTTGCTCCTTTTATGGGTAGGTAAGCCCCAACCTTCCACCAAAACTAACTCTAACCTAAAGTGTGTAATTTTTCCTGGATGTGGAGCTAACAGAGTAAAAACTTACCATTAGGGGAATAGTTGAGCACCTAGCACAGGCAAACCCTGGTTTTGGCTGGCCTGTAAGCACTTCCATAGCAATGGCAGTAATATCATACTATATTATGCTCTTCTCCTTATCAGTCTGCCAGTGCAGCCAAGGGCCTGGAGCTCTGACAGGGATACTTCGAGCATGCAGTGAAGCTTGCTGTGAGCTGCTGCCTATGCAAAAGTCCTCTTGTTAGTGCAGGGATGTCTGTGCCATAGGATGTTGTGCCATTTAAACATGACATCTGATCTCTCTTTCAATATCAAATCTGTTCCAGGCTAAAAATGGCTCTCTAAAAATGGCCTTTAGATCTTATGTACAGGGTGCAAATTGCCAATTTCCTCTCTGTTAGTGCTGAAGACTGCTGTACTCATCTAGAATATCCCCAGGTGTGATTTAGTGTGGGTGAGTTCATGAGGTTTCCTCACAGAAAGAACAGTGGGATGCTGGGTAAAATGCTAGAGGATAAATTACACAAAACAGACTGGGTTTGGGGCATCCTATGATTGAAATAACTGTAAAATCTCTGTAATAAACAATGCTGATAATGAGATCTTTAGAACAGTTCATTTTCAGCCCATTACATTTACATTGTCAATTTAACTTGCATTAAGCCTTTTAAATCAAGTAAAGCACTGGAACAACTTTTGTGTGTTGTCAAGCTTCCTAGACTTGTGAAAGAAGGGAGTCCTACATTTCTTTCTCCTAACAGCTCCTGGAATCTTGTACTGTGTCCTCTTGGTCTATGAGACAAGAATGAATGTATTTCCTAGAAACATACGGCAAATGTACATAGCAACTGCAAAATAAGTAATGGAAAAACAGCCAAGCATGTTTTAGTTAAAAAAAAAATTTTTTAAATTTATAAAAATTGGAATGGTTTTTGGAATTTTTTTTCTGTAAAATAAAAATGATGGTTAAATTATGTTTTAATTGATTTTGATTAAGATATTTTAATTCTTATATTTCAATCCATTTTTTATTAACACTGACACTTTACCCTCTATAAAAGCACTGAAACATCTGTGAACATGTTTTCAAATACCATATGATCTGTTTTCAATGCATATCGTTCTTTATAATGACAGAGTTGAATACTGCTCTGTCACTTTTATAACCTGCCCTACAGTATGCTGTTTGTTGCTGTAATGCTGGGTAAGTCTAATACAAGGCAAGCAAGAATATTTTCCATCGTCACCTTCACTAGGAATTCACATTGGCTGCCAGAAAATAACATGGTTAGTGCTTTGCAGGATAGACTAGGACTAGCTTTCATTATTTCACTCCTCTGAGTAAATATTCCAGGCCAAATATATCTGTTGATTTGATAATCAGTAGTGCCTGACATCCCATTCAAACCAATATGAGATATTATCAGAAAAAAATGCCACTCAGCTGGAGTGTAAGGTGACACAATTTAACCTTTACAATATAGCACAGACTTCTCTTCCCATTGAATTGGCACAGGAAACTTTCCTTATCCAAAAGCTTTATTTTGATATTGAAATCATTTGCCTGTAGTGAACTTTTTGAGGTTGGTTACATACTAAAAGTGCAAGCAGAGGAGATGGGAAAATCAAAGGAAAAAAACATTGCTATAAGGAAATCTCCATACAATGGTTCATGGGTAATAAACACACTTCACAATAAAAGCAGGCTTCACATGTTGTGGATTCTTTCACTGATGAAATCTGTCCTTAGAGCCTCTGACTGATGACTGACAAGAAATTGCATTGTCTCCAGCCTTACTAGCAGCACATCACAATGTGAATGATGTTGTAGTGATCTGGAAATTATACTATTTTTTTACAAGGACAAAAAGAAGCAGGAAAATGCAGCCTGACATATTTTAACAGTATTTTTTGTATTTGAGACATATGCAATTGGTTTTACATCTTTCATTGCTTGGAGAAATTGCTCTGAGGAATAGCTGAAGTGTTTCTGCCATCCTGCAGATTGTTTTCTGACCTTTCCCTGTCCTTTGTTTAAGCATAAATTCTCTTATTTTTTCTCCCACAGCTGTCATATCATCATAAAAGCATATCTCAGAAAACAATTAATTTTTATTCCTCTAAAAAACAAACTCTTTCCTCCCTTTAAACAAACAAACAAACAAACAAACAAACAAACAAAGGTCACATGCAGGGCATGTGGTAGCATTCTGATGTAGGACATATTCCAGGGAGAATTCCATTCCTCCTTTGGTATTGAAATGCAGTGGAACAATAGTAGGAGAAAAAATTGCACCCACCAGGAGTGAGGCCAAAAAACAAATCATTTAAAAAATTAAATAGCTGGTGCTATGACTCATGTGCCTTCAGGTATGCTGGAAGGGTAAATTCAAAGCTTTCCAGTTTCTTTGCAGTTACTCAATTTGCATTAACAAACAGCAAGGAGATGCTATACTCTTTTTTCTTTTCTCATTTGGATTAAAGCTCAGATTCTCAGTGTAAATTTTTACAATCCTTAAGACAATGCCCAAAATGAGCTCCTTCATATTTGTTTTTATATTTGTATGAACCCTGAAAGCACTACACGTAGTACTGTCACAGACAGATTTCCTTCTTTTCCTGCTCCCTGCTATGTCTCAAAGAGAAAAAACAGCTTTTTACTAGGCTGAGTGGATGCAAGACATATCAGGAGGCAGCAGCTCTGCACCCTTCCTCCAACTCTCAGGCTGACACTCAATGACCTCCAAATTCTGCCCTGGTTATACTCATTCAATTTAATTTGTTTTGCTTGTTTTAAAAACATTGGATTGTTTTGCTGAAAGCAATGATGAGGTGATAGAGTATTTTAAGGTAACTAACTTCTTAGTTTTCATAGTTCAGAATCACAGAACCCAGAAAATCAAGGCCACATTCCCTCCCAGACCCCCAAAAATTCTGCTATTTGCAACACGATTGTGATCTGTTAGCTGAAAGTTACATGAGAAATTTTCTTCAGGTTGTTAAAGTTAAGCTCCCACTCTGGTAAGTCTGAATGCTGCGGTCAAGCTTTTTTTACCTGTAGATCATACTTCAGGACTCAGGTTTTAGTCACTTTTGGGTAAATATGTATACTCACAAAAAATAGATACACTTTCTAAAGCTATTCCATTCTTCAGTCCTGTCAATATTGCCTTATTAAACATTCACAGTTATGCTGTAGTGCTTTGAAAATTGCACTTCATTGCAACAATTCTTTCATTGGGAAAAAACCCCATGTTTTTCTTTTCAGAGAAAAACAAACCTTTCCAATAGTACTTACATATCTTGAAGAGATATCAACCTGGTTATAAACTGATTATCAACCTGATTATATTATTGCTAGGTCACTTATCATCCATAATAAACAACTTAGAAAAAGCGCAAATTCCTTATTTTATACACAGAAAACAAATAAGGGGAATAAGTTGAAAAGAAAAATACTTCATCCTGGCTCAGAAAATATGATGAACTTTATTGGTCAGACAGCTAAAATAGGCATGCTTCAGTGTCATTGCTCACTGAATGCAGATATTTTGTGAAAGTTAAGCAGAGAAGCCTCTCTGCTTAAAGTTAAGCAACACTGCTGGCTGCTGCATGCCTGTTCAAAGGCAGCTGAAAGGTTTGAGTTCTCACACCAGACACCCATGTGCAATATTTTATACATCTGCATGCTGCTGAAGTAGTTTTGGCACCTCACAAGATGATAGGGCATTTATGTTTACAATAGCTCTGTGATGTGAGAAGATGTTTTTATTATGGTAATGCAGAAAGCAACAGAGGGCAGGAAGGATCTGCTCAGATTTAAAGTGGATACCTGTAGTACAGGAAGGAATTGAAGCCAGGTCTCATCTATCAAGGTTCTTGCTCTGAACACTGTGAAATCAGCAAATGATAGTCTATTATTTCTCAAATGGCTCTTGAAAAGATGCAAGTTACCTAAAGATGCAGGTTACCTAAAGAGCACCTCCATAAACTCCCTGGCAGGAAATCATGAAATCTGGTCTGTTGTACACTTGACATCACATTTACTTCATCCATACAATTTTATTTGATAGTGGCATGGAAAATGTTGGTGTTTAGGTTTTTTCTTTTTTACCACTGTGGATATTTCCACTAGAAATGGAGTTGGCTTGTCATTTAGATTCAACAGAAAATACATGGCACCTGTTGCCATTCCCTTACTCTGAGTCTGTCGTCCCACACATCAGATCAAATATCTCTGATACTTTCAAATCAGTACAGAATGAACTGCAACTGCAACTTTCCTGACATTTTTAGGCTTTCTGTGCATGTGCACTTCCATCCAGGTATAGAAAGGTGGAATAAAGCCCTCCTTTGTAGGAATAGTACAAAAGTAGATTCAGAACTCAGCCTTGTTTAAGGCTGAGCAGAAAAAACTGAAACTGCTTCCTGGCAGAATCTACCTGTTGGCATCGACTAGGGAGGCTTGAAAGTGTAACGAGTCAGGTGGCTAAACCTCATCTCCTGAAGCACTTATCCTGTTCTACTGAAGGTAGTGGGAATATTTGCATGGATTTATTATCACACCCCATAGTTTCACTGGTGCACATTATTTTGTATATCCCCTGATCCTGATAGTTCAGTAAAGCTTTTTTTATACTGAGGACTGATACATTCATATAGAAGAAGCAAGTCCTCACTAGGTTTGTATTCTATTAATATCCATAAGCAATTGCTGTACTTCAGTGGAAAGTTCCAACATGCATCACAGATTATTAGAGTAAGAAGAGCCAGAATATGAGACTTAGGGATGTAGAACAATAGCTTTTAAATCCCCACTTCCTGATTTCACACACTAAATGTGTCTGAAGGTAGAATAAAATGTTGAGTGAGCTAACCAGATAAATGGTAAACATTATCACCTTGAGAGCCCTCAAATTCTCTCCCAGATCAACAGCTATGAGATTCTGACCCTTTACTGATGCTCTATGGCCAGAACGTAGCTCAGCAAACAAGTCTTAGTCTTTGTGACGACAGTCTGGAAGTAGCAGCAATTTTAGGTGTTCCCAAGCACAATTTTTGCCATAAGATAAACAAGCAAGCTCTGGTTAATTTATAGTCATTATTCATAACTACACGTAAAATCAAAAAAGAAAGGAAATTATGCAAAAATAGGATTTATTCAACTGTCTACCATGACTGAAGAATCTTTGTACATGCACCAAGTGTTAGAATGTCTCCAGTGACTGTCCTTGCTTAGGATTTTGAAAAAGCTGCTTTTCACATGCAGAACTCCATGCAGGTAAGACACAGCGTTGAGCACTGGCAAGTGGCATCACAGAGTAATAATTTTAATTTACTGAATCTGAGCAGGGCCAAGGAGGCTTTTAGGGCCTTCAGCTGGGACATGCTTACAGCTGTAAGAAGTCAGCTTTGCAAAACAAAGAGAAGAGAGTATTTTCCTTCTCAATTTCTCATGTCCTTTCCAGGCTTCATAATTACCAGGAGTTTGTCTCCAGCTTCTGTAAGGCAGGTATACCCTGGTATGCCCGTTAAGTAAATAACCAGCACTACTTCCTCCTTGGTCTCCAGCTAAAAGGTGACAGAAATCAGATCCAGTTTACTTGGAAAAATATGAGATGGCAGTTTGACTCAGTGAGAGCCATCCTACTAAAGAAGGGAGATTTCACTTCTTACAATGCCACTCTNTCGGCAGCTCCACAGTTCTGCAGCTTCTTTATTTATTAGGTGTAATATCTGGTACTTGATTCATGACAATTCCTATTAATATTTCCATCCCAATTGTCAGCATAGAGCAAACCCAAATGCTGTAAAGACTGCTGAGCTCTCTATATCTTATATATATGCACCCAGATAGAAAATCTTGCTGAAGTTGTGTTCAACCACACCTACGCCATGCTTGCACGGTTTTTCAGTGGTGAGAAAAAGGATATGGAGAAAGAAGACAGGTTATTTATGTCTGTATGACTAACAGGATCATTATCACTACCTAAAAACAGAAGAACCAACATTGACATTTCACTGATGTACAAAGCAGTAGGGGAGAATCAGATTCCTACTTACATTTTCTTAGGTCTGCAGCACTAGCCCAAATGGGGATTTTTCTTGCTCTTTGGCTTTTTCCTGCAGTCTTTCAATATTCCTGATCCCAGACAGAATAAGAGAGGAC
Organism: Dicaeum eximium; assembly: GCA_013396995.1. Taxonomy (NCBI): domain Eukaryota; kingdom Metazoa; phylum Chordata; class Aves; order Passeriformes; family Dicaeidae; genus Dicaeum; species Dicaeum eximium. Next base: position 23,162 of record VWZP01003421.1, read on the forward strand.
AAAAATAAAAGTAGCTGAGTGGGGATAGGGAGACTGTGGATAATACCAAAGAATCATAACCTTCAAAATAACATTGTCAGTTCTGGGTACATGTGCATTTTCTGTGGAAATTTTGGATCACCTTTCCAAATTGAAGATGGACAATCTTGTAACATATCTGCAATTCACATTGGGAACATGCACCTTGCTTTATAAAATTGTTTCTAACAATCCACAGTTCCTGTTCTGGGTTCCTCTACAAAGCCAGCCCAAAGTGTTTATATTTGAAAAGTCTGTCAACAGAGAGTGACAGACTGCACTGTATGTTTCTTCAGTATTATTTTCTGAAGAAAACAGATCTGTTAGCACCACATTCATTTCCCTAAGACCTCTGCCTTAAAAGGGCAGTTTGCAGAGCAATCTTTATTACCTGTTAAGCCTGATGTCCCAAGAGTCATCTTTTCAGATAGCATTTCAAATATTACAGAAGAAAAGAGAGTTGTGTATGGAAACTTCCGTCACATTTCAGCAGCAGGGTTTGGTTTGCATTTGACCCTCTTTAGTCAGGGATCTTGAATGGTTTTCTGATGAAGGACTTCCACACTCCTTCTAAGACAACTTCAGGAAGATTCACAGGTTAACCTTCACAGGTTTGCACTTGTGACCTCAACTGTAAATCTCAAGGTCACCACTTGTGACCTTTTCGTTGGTCAGCACTTGGCATTTCCAAGTCATCATATACTTGCATTCAAGATAGATAAAATTATCTTTTAGCCATTTTTAGTAGTCCTAACAGTTTAAACAACCTGCTCCTGTGAGTTGCTGAGCACTTTTCAGTCTTTCTGCAAGAATTTCAGCTTCTTTCAGTAAAGTGCATAATAATGTGCATCAACCTCTTAGATGAGCTCGAACTTGAGAGAATTCAATATATTCCTATTGAAGGCCCAATACACACACAAAGCCAAAGTGAACCTTCCTCTTATCCTCTCTTCTAAAAGAAGTGATGTGCATGTGAGGAGAATTTCAAGGTTTATTACAATACCCTGTATGCCTGTAATAATACAGCTACATTGAAAATTATTTTCTCAGCACAAATCAAGTTAAACATACAGAACATTCTTTGCTCCATTGTGAAACCCTTTTGGAATAAAAAGTCACATAATTGAGAGTGGGAAGAGACCCACAAAGATGATTGAATTCACCTCACAAAACTGCAGAATAATCTGAATACCATTTCAGAGAGCACCATTTACTTAAAGCTTTCTTTGTAGTAATGAACATTTAACATAGCAATTTATAACATTTACTGGAAAAATCTGGTGTGGAAAAATTCTTCACATGCTTTCCAGTTCAGGCCCAGAGCAGTGCTGAGGTCAGGACTGAAAGTCCCAATATCCCCAGAGCGTGAGGCCCTGGGCAAGCATATCACTAGGCAATTCCAAAGATTACCTCTAAAACGAAAGGCATGACAGTCATGGAGGCAAACATAATTGTGCATCAGTGTGCAGAGTGCATGTGTGGAGCCTCCACAGGGGCTGTGGTCCCCACCAGCAGTGGCAATGGCAGGACACGGCACAGCCAGCATCTCTGCCAGCGTAATTGATAGGGCAGCTGCCCCAGAAGCAGCTTGCATGAACCAGAAGCAGGGGCTGAAGAATAAATTAGTGGTCACAGGGATATTTTTAGGCCCATCTTCCAAGTACTTAGTACTGGTTTAGATTTTTGCGTGCTAACGTTTGTTTCTCACACCACTGTTAGAGGCAGAGGGCATCACTAGTTGGGGAAATTTTTCATTACAGGGCCCTTCACTTTTAATCCAGGAGCACTAAAGTTGAGACTACTGCAAAATATAGTTGTTAAATGAAATTGCCTCTCCCATAACTTTTTCGAGATGATTTAACTTTTCCCCTATAAAATTGCAGTTATAAATCCATCAGAATGATCAAATTATTTATAGCACTTCAGGACCACAGCTTGGCTCTGTGTTTTATATGTCCATTTAGTGACAGCAACTGTGATATTTTGAGTTTGGTAGAATTTTTATATGACAGCAAGAAAACGTAAAGCTTTTCCAGCGTTAGATTTAGCAAAATTTTGGAAAGAATCATCAATATAATTTTGTAATTTTACCTATCCTCTTACTTATTCTCTGCTCAGCTACTCTGAATGAATTCTGCAGTCTTGTTCCCAACTTGCTTTGTGTCTGTGTAAAGCTTTGAAAATAAGCATCTTCCTTCATGTATTTTGAGATAAAGCTTTTGCTTAGAATTGTGTGAAGTCTCAAAATGCTAAAATGGAATAAAAATTAATTTCTCATTTCAATGGGCAATTTTGCACAAAACTGTGGCAACTTTGCATCATGCAGAAAGGCAGTAGACAATGAAAGACTTATTTTTAAAGATTGTTTATGGCCTTAAGCATTTCTCATAGCCCTTCTTGGAATACAGTACTCATATGTTATTATTATAATATTTTAATCATTATTTAATATCTTATGAAATGTTTCTAAATATGCCTTCTTAATCAAGTTCACATATAATTTAAAATTTTCCTTTCTCAATGTTGTCCCAGACAGCACAGCTGATCCAATCCCATGATGTCTCTAAATGAATGACTGCTATAGGAAGTCTGTCAAGTGATCCCCAGTGGAGTAGATGACACCAGTGTTGGCCAGTTGTGCAGTAATTCATGTAGGAGGTTATCAAAGTCAGCCATTGCTGCAAGAACATCAGCCTGAAATTATGATTTTAATGTTGAGGAAGAGGCAGGAATGCATTATTATGGGAAGCACTACTAGTGCTTTTTCAGCTGAAAGTATTAATTCTGTCAAAAGTGGGTATATTTTCTGTCAGGAGTGTTGGAACACCACATCTTATCTCAGATTGGTTTGAAAACTGTAGCACCTCCTGGGACCTACAGTTCAGGTATTTCTTGCCTCTTGTTCCCAGCTGAGTCAAACTCCCTAGTTAATTTTATCTCCCGTAAGGGCATCCTTGTTATGGAGTTCTCATGAAGGATTATGCTAGCAGTGGATAACATACAAGCATTGTGTCCAGTCTTGTTAGCTGCTGGAATTGTCATCATTCCTTTGGGAGGTCCTTCTAAACCCACTCAAATTTGCTGGTCAGAACTGCTGTTTTTCCTTTTCCTTTAACTATTGTTTGTTTACTCTGTCTTTTAAGCCACTCTTCCTTGTATCTCCATCTTTGAAGCATTATCTACTGCAAAATTTCAATGAGAATAAATCTAAATCATAATTATCCTTGTCTGTCGTATTGATGTGAGATATAGGCATAGTCTTTCTGTGTGCCCCAAAAGAAATATTTCCTTTGCTTTGTGAATCCACGTACCCACCAATAAAATGGAGATTGTTCTTTTCATTCCCGTAGGAAATAGTGAGGTTCTTGACCTAAATATTGTACTTAAATAACACAGCAGTAGAAACATGCACAGATTAGTACTGATCAAGTGACAGTAGTATGTTTCAACCAAAAGGTGTCAGCACATTTAATTTACCTTTGTTTTTTCGTCCTTCTTTTCCTTTTCTGTTCAAGATGTGGGAGCATTTTTTGAAGAAGGAATGTGGCTTCGTTACAACTTCCACTCCCCAGGGACTAGCGTGAAGGATTTAGTTAGCAGGACACTTTTGAGTTCTGCAGATCCTGAGATCACAGCACCTGACCTCAGCTTGAACAAAGAAGAGCTCAGCTTCAGCTTCAGCACCACAAAGTCCCCTTGTGTCTTATTTTACGTCAGCTCCTACACCCCAGACTTCATGGCTGTGCTTGTGAACCCCACTGGTAAGAAACTGCTCCGGGCTCTCCCCATTGAAGGCACAATTGACAATACCAGGCTGATATTCAGGGGAAGCTCTGAACTAATGAGAAAGTCTCTTCACACTTGTCAGGTTAAAGTAAAGCACTTAGAAATCTGAACCTTTTTTCTGCTTCTACCAGATCTGGTACTGATGTAACTGTTCAGTTTAGTGGCGTTTCTTTAGCCAATCCTCCCTCACAAAACAAAACCAACCAAACAAAAGAAACCAAAAACCTGCTATAACAGTCAGACCCATGCCATGAGCCAGTATCATGGTGAGGACAAGCAGACATCCACATGAAGGCACCTGAATAGCTGAAGTGGCAATATCCCTAGTAGTCGGTAGAAAGTGTCATGTACTGTTCTGAAAATCTGGATACTCACTGAGGTGACTAAATTATAGATGTAGTATAGTATATAATGTCCTAAACATTTTGATGATGGATGAAGGTTGGATATGGACCATTTGTTGCTACAGTATTAAATCTCTATATGAACTAAATATACTTCGATTCCAAACAGTGTCTTAGTGCCCCATGAAAATCATAATTAGGATGATTTTACTACTGTTCTCTTTTAATAATATGAGTATTGTACATGCCACTCATTTTTTTCCCTTCATGGGAAAGAAAGGATGTGCATGAGAGAAATCTAATATCACACAACTAAACTATAGTTATAGAGGTCTACGTCTGCTCTTTTGGGCCAGAATATTTCTATTTTTCATCAAGAATGAGGCTGCTTTCCCTTTTCAAACATTCTTCCTTTTAATCAAATATTTAAATGTGTTATGAAGAGCAGACACTTCACTTTTGTTTAGAAAAGAAAAATCTGTCTGGCAGTATGTTATGAATATCAATTAGCCACTCCTGACTATACTTTTCCAACAACATAACCCCAGATTTTTATTTCACAATAAAATACTAAATTTCCATGGAAGTCCAGACGGTCACTCATCAACAACAATTAAACATGAGACCAAGGAGCTCCCTTGTGTGAATTATATGTCAGTGCTAATTTGTTGTAATTTTACCTTTATTCAATACATGTCAATGGTTTATTCTTTAGAAAATGTTACGCTTTGTACAAATTATGTAGAATTTTACTGCAGGAAGTATAATAATCTGAACAATAAAGTGCTACTTGATGTGCTCAATTTTGTACCAATTGTCCATATTGTTCAAGGCATAACTCCAATTTGTTTGGTTTGCAGTCTGAAGTGTTTACAAACACTGTGGTTTGGAAATGCTGGTCATTGTCACACTTCTAGGTTATAAACTAGAGGCAGTTTCGGCCCAGTAACTTTATAATCTCAAACACCAGCTCTTCTCTTACTGCAGAGAGCAGCTATGAGAGCAATTAAGTGTGAAATGATAACAGCTGTATGTGAAAATAAAGACAGGAAAATAGCTGGTGAATAAAGATCAAAATACCTGAGGGTGCTTTTCACATTTTTTTTCTTTTTCACTAGGGAATCTGCAAATTCGGTACAACCTTGGGGGCACCAAAGAGCCATATAACATTGACATTGACCACAGAAACATGGCCAATGGACAGCCCCACACTGTTAATGTCACACGGAATGGACGGGACATCGTACTGCAGGTGAATTGCTTGGTTCCATCACTCATATATCGTAGCATTTTGTTTCCTAATGGGTCTCCAGTCCTCTGAAAAGATAAGTGTTATTTAGAAAATAAAAAGTACAGTAGATGGGGCTCTGCCTGCAGATCACACTCCTAGGAGTTAATAAAAGCTATTCACTCCCTCTGTTACATCAACCCATGTTGTTCTGAAATCCTCTTTTTAGTGTGATGACAGCTGGCCTAATACGGGTGTCACTGTAGATGTCTGAAGGCAGCAGAGATATCTGGGCTGATAGATAACATGGGACTTGGGATAAACCTGTGCCATTCTGGAGCAACAGCTGGAAGCCAGGAGGGATACCCTATACCATCTTAAATGGTAGTGAAGCCTGATGCAAATAATATCATTTTGTAAGTCCTGAGTCTGCAAATGAGGATGTCTTTAAATTTGAATTTCCCTGCAGCCCAGTGAAATTGGAAGAGCTCTTTTGCAAAGATGAGCAGTTGCCTACGTGTTTGTGTGACATAAGCCTGGGACAGAGAGTATTGTTGAAGGCACATACCTCTGGCTTATTTAGGTTTTGCTACAGCACACGTAGGAACTTCATCCCTCCATATATCTCAGTTTACAAAACTTTGAGATAGTATAATGCTTTTTATAACTGAGGGGAGTGGTGCAAAAAGCAGTCATTGTTTCCACAGTGTTCCTCTCTGTGGTCACCACAGAACTCTCTTTTCATTCCCCAGTTGTCACATCTGCAAACATGGAAATTGTGAGCAGGGTGTAAGAACAGTTCTGTTGGCAGGAGAGTCAGGTGGATGGGAGACATTAATCTGGATTTGTTAGTTCAGAAGAAGCAAACCAAAACCAATAACAAATGAAATATAAAAAGGGGAAGTTTCCTTGGGAACCAAGCCAAAAGGTGAAGGATGGTAGTCATCACAGTATTATCTATGTAAAGATTAAAATAAATCCCTGACAATTTCAAGGTATCGAAAGGAAACTTTTCAGTTCATTACAATGTCATTTGACTAAGGCTTGCAGAACTCAGAATAACACTGAATGCATTAAAGTAGAATTGTCACAAAATTATTCACAATATTCCAAACAACCTAAAAAATATATAGGCAGTACATCCAAACTCTTTTCAGGCTCTTGGAGGTGGGGAGGGATATATACAGATATATGAGTCTGTCTTGCACGCTGTTGCATTTATTTCTCCTACCGCTAGATGGAAGTAAAGGAAGCAAAGTTTGGTGTCCTTCTGGTGTTAAATGCTTTTATTTTGGGGAAGTGTAACATGGAGTCCTAGCTGGCTGATTTAGGCACCTGTAAAACTAAATATTTTACATTCCAAAGGGATCAGATGTGATACCTTGCCCAGTTGGAAATTATGTATGTAGCAGCCACAGGGCCTGTGAGGCCTCCCTGGCGGTCAGTTGCCTAAGATAAGAAATGCCCAGTCATGGTGACTGGAACAAAGGAACCCCTCTTCTGCCTTCAGACCCCTGTTATCTCTCTGTAAGACCATAGGTCACATTTGCCTTGACCCTTACCATTGGACTGTTTCCCAAAACCCTCATACCCTATATAAACCCCTACCTCTGCCCAGTATAGCAGAAGAGCTGTCACTGACCCCTTCACAGAGACCCCTTCACAATAAAGGCAGATCTGCAGAACAACACACATCTCTTCTTCTCTCTCATCTCTGTGTCTGCTGAGCTTAGCAAACAAAGAGCTGGAATCACCAAAGAGCTGAGATCACTATAGAGCTGTACTGCTTGCTAAGATAACCTGCAGCTGGGAGACTGCCTGAGGCACCGGGACAAGCGACCCCTCTATCCGGGATAATTACAGCGGTCCTGGGTCAGACAGACCCAGAAACCCCCAGCCGTAATATATGTACACAGTTAAATGTTCCAGCCTTGCATCAACTCACCTGAACTTGATTCCAAACAATTTTTTCCCAGTATTTTATGAGACCACTGCCTGTCTAGGCCTTTGAAGAGTCAGAAACATTTTGGTTAGTGCTGCTCTGCTGGGATAAAAAATTTTTAATCTATTTGATGTGCTTAAAACTGATTTATGTAACCAGAAAGCAGATACATTTGAGACTGATTACATGAGATAATCTCTCTGATGCACATGCAAGAATAGGGAAAGAAGGGTCCCATACAAAGCAAATCCAGAAATCCTACCCTTACTGTATCCTGAAAGAGACTACTTCTATCAAAGTTTGTTTGACCTCACTAAGTTTAATTTATTACTTATCTATTTATCTTCTGAAAATGAGAGAACTGATATGAACTGAAATGAATCTGCTAAGTAGATTGTTCACTTGAAAATTACTCCTGTTCAAAAATGAACTCCTCATAGTGTTTGAAAATACAGAAGATATAAATACAGTTTTTCTCAGTATTCAGAGGACAAATCATAAAATATGAGTTTTCTGTTGCAGATATAAGCTATGAACATTTGAGTAGACTTTTATTTTCTGCTAAATCCTTCTCCAACCTGATAAGCAGCTGGTTTGCTTGCTTTTAAAGAAGACAGCTGGCTTGCCAGATGCTGTTGCTCACACTTCAACATCTCTACTGGGCATAAAAGTGTCGCAAGAAGGATTTATTTCTCATCAAAGCTTCAATTCAAGAGCACTCAGTATTTTTGAGATCTTAACAGCAAGTTCATACTTAGAGTACCTGTCTTTTTAACTTACTGTAATAACCCTGTAGTGCCAGAGAGATTTAAAAATTCTGAAGCCTGGCAATAAATTGGTACTATATGAACTGTGTGAATCAGAGTTTTATCATGATTCTCAGGAGTCTCACTTACATATAAATATGAAAAAATACTCATTTTTCACTCATAGTGAACTCTATGAGATTTCACCTCATGCTGGCAGATAGGAGACCACTGATTACTTACATAAAATCAGAATTTGAGGTGGGATTTGAAATCAACACATCCACAATACTATATGTCCATGAGGTAACAAAATAAACCCAAGAAAAAATATTTAGTGTGAATTACTTTTACTATAACTGTACCCCTATTCCTAACATACCATGGCAATCAAAACTGAAGGCAGCAGCAAAGGCTCTGTCAAAAGGTTTTTATATTTAAGTTTTATATATTCACTGGCTGTAGACAAATCAATAGTTAATTCTACATTAAATAACAAGCTCTCAATTGTGTTCCTCTCAAAAGTGGCTTCTCAAGGATAAGATTAAGGATATGCAGTCAATTTACCTGTCAGAAAAGGCAAATTGCATAAATTCAGGGACAAAGATATGCTTATTTTCTCATTTCCATGAGGGGGACAAAATTAACGTTTGATAGTAATAATTCCTATCTCTCCCCTCTAGTAAAATACCAGATACAAGTAACCATGGCACACCTCCAAGACTCCATTAGTTCATGTGTGGCAAGAAAAAGCCCAAACTGACATATGGGGAATGTATTATTCCAATAAATGACATTTCAAGAGCTGAGCTTCAGGTTATGGAGGGCAAGTTTTACTTTGTTTGACTTCATTAGATGATTTCATGCTTCAGCAGGGTATTTTACATATCATAAAAACCAGATCACTCTTTACCAAATGTTCGTGGGTGATTAACCCTATTCACACATCAGGAAAATCTTCTTTGAAGAAAGCCAAAGACAAAAGTTCCCTAGCAGAGGTTCTGATCCAAAGCCCATTGAACTAAATGAAAGGCCTTCCATTGCCTCCAGCAGGCTTTAAATTGTACCTTAAAGAACTGTGATAGTTGCATCTTGAGTGCAAGATTCATACCTTCTGCTTCTTTGCATGTCCCTAGAGTAAAATCAGGATGGAATCTAGATCAGAGATTTTATGTTCTGTTGCACAAAGATAGATCAGCCTGCTACAAGAAAAAATAAAAGGAAAAAAATTTTTTAAAAGGAAGAGAAAAAAAGGTATGATATGCTTTGATTGAGAGTGGAATAAAGATTATAGTCAGCGGGACTCAGACTGCCCTTTCAGCTTCCTAACATGTACATTCTCAACAGGTCTCCAGATCTCCATCCCTGCTTTAAAGCCATTTCTGACAATGGGTTATGAGTCACAATTTGTAACACCTTCTTTGTTTCTGAAAAGGATTAAACCAGAGCAACTTCTTCAGGACTCTGAAAAAACTGTCCTAAACTCTCAGTATACTTTCAGGACAATTATCAGCAGCCACTGCTCATCTTCTCAGAAGGCCACACAGAAGGACAGCTGACAGTTCTCTCTTTCAGACAGTATGTCAAACTATGATGGAGGGTCTGTACACAATAATACCATATAATCTCAATGTTAATTGCTGACTCTGCTCAAAATCAGCTAAATTATGAGGCTTTATGGCTAAATGTTGACCTGAACTCAGCTGAGGCTGAAAACAATACAGAAAATGTATTGTACAAATCTCCATTTTCCAGCTTCACCAGAGGCAAGCAAGAGTATACACCCATCTTTGCGAAAAATGATCAATGAAATATTTGACCCTTACTCAAATGAAATCAAGAAGAAACAGAATTTTTACAAGTCCATTTCCATTTAGAGCTCTGCACTGCTTGAAAAGAGAGAGCAATTGCAAACTCCTAGATGCTTTAAAAATGTAAATCATACAAAGTTAATTCAAAACTAATCTGAATTACAAAATAAAATGGTAAACATAATAGCAATAAAATAAAATGGGTGAAGCGGAGGAAAGCAGTCTGCATATAATCCCCATTTTAAATGCAATTAATATATCAAAGATTTTGTAAGTTTAGATTAAATTTTGTTCTCCTTAAAGCAAGTGGGAACTTTCTCATGGACTTCAGTGAGGCTACAATTTCATCTCCCATCATTATTGTTGCTATAGAATCACAACTATCATATTTCCTATATTTTGAAACATCAACAGAAGATTATCACTGTTTGAGCTCTTACTTAAGAGAGGTCATAAAAAATCACTAAATTATTTTCTGCAGCTAACCCAAAAATAATTATAGCAGTAAAACAAATTTTGTAGAAAGACATTTTATCTAGCTTTAGAGACTTCAAATGATAGAAAAAGTACCGTATCCTTTGTCTATGTCTTACAGTGTTTAAGTACCATTTTTGTAAAGAATTTGCACCTAGTTTACAGTTTGAATTCTGCAAACTTCAACATTTAACTCTGGGATCTTTGTGCCTATGCTTGATAGAAGAAAGAAATATTTAATGTCAGGTGTCACTCCCCTTCACACTTTCTTACAGATGCTGATTAAAACATCTTTTCATCTTGTCTGCAAGATGCTAAATAAACTGATCTATTTTAGTGTACCCTCATCCATCTATAGTTTTTGAGACTTAAAACTATTTTTTAACTCTTCTCTGAAAACTCTCCCTTTGAGTCATATTTTGAAAACATTTACCCTAGGATTAGAAATGGTAATGGTTGTTATGCCATCAAAATGATGTAGAAATACCATCTTTATTTACTTCCTTCATTTTATGGGAATGATGCTGCCTCAGCTTCCTTTGGGTAGTGCCATAAATTGTCTAGACACCAGATTAATCTGAAGGCTGGTTTAGCTAACATTTAACTGGTAGGGAATAAGGAAATAGTGTTCATTATTTGAAAGGAACCAGTCAGACAGTATTTACAAATTTCATAGCCACTGACATGAATAAAACATGTTTTAAGTATCCAGGACTTTAATCACAGGTAAAACATGTAAACCATAGTTAACATCAATGCAACAGTTAACCCTCCTCTTTGTTTCCTAATACCCAGTAATTCTATTATATTAAAAGAATAATAAATGATTTTCCAAACATGTTTTGCTTAAAGGGAAAAAAATAATTTGTTCTATCAATAGTAAAAGCCTTCCTGCTGAAATGAATTCTTTAAAATCCCTGGGGATACATCCTTTTTCACTATGTATTGCCCTTCTGTAGTGGCATTGTATTACTCAAAATGCTAGTGCCACAGAAAGGCAAACTCCGACCATTTTCTAGAGCAGAGCCATAAATTAAATCTGCATATTTAATGCATTAGCACTTAGTTTACCTATAACTGCTAAGTTCTATTTTCATTCAGAAGTCACAAGGAAGTGGTTTTTACTCAGGTCTGAAAATATGGGGGGTTTTTTCCACAAATAGGTCACAAAGTAGCATAAAAAGCTATCAATATATATCAATAAACTTCTGAAAATAAAACAAAGCTTTTACTGATATAGTGTATCATGCATATAACCCCAAGCAACATCTGGTTTACAAAATATAAGCAATTACAGATCCTGATCTTTTCGTAATTCAAGTTCCCTCCAACTATAAGGATTTAAGAGATGTTGCAAATGACCAGGTGTTCAATACTGAAAAGTGGTTAAACAACACCAAAGAAAGAGCAGAACAGAATTTAAATTGTGTGTACCAGAATCAGAAATGAGCAAATAATTCACTGATTATTAACTTTTTTACCTGTTCTTTTGTGCTCACAGGATGACCATGAGCTCCAAGCAGTTTTGTTGATTTAAACCTTCACTGAATTTACTCAATTTCTTTATTTTACAGTGTGACACATAATATTTCAGTGAAAGAGGGCAGTTACAGGTAGACAGGAACCTCATAAATGAACAACTTCTACTCCCCTTTTGTGTGTGATAGAGTTGGTTAGTGGCATCTGCTGAGGTAAGCCAGCACATCCCCATTGAATCTCAGCTTGATGAAAGACAGACAAGAAGTTTTCAAAAAACAGAACTCCTTTCACTCATCAGCAAATGATTGGGTGGAATATCCTCACACTGATCATCTATACATAGCATCATAGCTCTCTCTTATTGGAAAAACATGGGGAAACAGTGGGAAAAACATCACCCACACCTCCCCGTCTGGGGGTAGCATTGCTCCCTGTGGTTTCCCTTTAGCTGCTGCAGAAAGGCAGTGGCAGATGATGAAGAATAAATATTTTTAAAAGTTTTACCCTCTCTGCATCAGCTGAGATAGTTTTAAACTTAAGGGGCTTTTGGAAGAGTATTCCTCTTTAGTTTCTGCTTTGTAAAATGTCTCCATAGTAGAGGAGCTCCTTTAAATATCCATCCTTCTCATATCCTTTTAGCAGAGCTTGTGTTGCTGGATTCAGGGTCATGTTTCAGCTGCCTTGTTACAAACTTTGCCCGTGTTTAGGCCATGTATCATGATAAGATCCAGAAGTTAAATGTCTTCCTCACCCTACACCCCCATTTTCCTTGTACGTAAAGCTAAGGCCATTCAGGTCAGAAGGGAGTATGGTGCAGTCTGGTATTTCCTGAGTCTGCAGAGCAAAGGTCTGCAGAGCATATCAGCAGGCTTATCCACCTCACAAATGTGTTACTTACACTGGCTATGCTGAAGCTATTTCCTTCTTCTATAATGTATTTTCCGTGATGAGTGTGTGTGTGTGTCTTCCTAGGCCTGTGTGATTGCTGGTTTTATATAATTGTATTGGAATTAAAGAAACAAGGAAAGAACAAAAAATCATGAAGTAATCCTAGAGTCCAAGACAAAGCTAAAAAAGTCAAAACCTACTAGGAGATAGGTGATTTCCATTCTATGGAAGCACACATTGGACAAATTAATGTCCTGTGAAAGTCATCTTTAGGTAACTGAGGTAGATCTCTTTATTTTTAATGACCTGGCATTATATAACTTGCTATTGCTTCTGTTAACATTTATTGTAATTCATCTACTAAAGAGAGCAATAAAAAGTCAACAGATACATGAAAGAAGCATCAGAGAATTGTTTCAATTGAAGGCAGCCAAACTAGTGTGCCTTTCCTTATCAGTGTTTCTGTTACATTTTGAGTTATGTTTCTACATTTCTATTTAAATTTTATCCAAAATTTTGTGGTTTTTTAGAAGGAGGCAAATTATCCCTGTCATTATTTAGCAGAGCAACTGCATCCTTCAGGTATATACAGACTTTTTGCACATAAAGGATTCAACCAGAAAAAAACCTTCTTTTTTTTTTTCTGAAATGTCTCTATGTTTTTTCTGTGTCTGTATCATGTTAATCACCTCTTTAATATGAATCCCTGTAAAAAAGAGACTTTATCATAAAACACTGATGTTGGCCTTTATTTAAAAAAAAAAAAAAAAAAGGCATTTACTATACCTCTATAGAAATTTCATCTGCAGAGCTCAAAGCACAATGCCAGCCTCTAATTTGCCTTACATCACACCACTAAAATGTGTGCCTCCTCCTGTGTTCCAGATGAGCAGCGAGGCTGCAGGTCTGTGACAGCCCAAGGCAGTAAAAAATGCAGGGTTTATAGTCCTGCCTGTTTCTCCAGATCCACTACTCATTTGCAGTCCATGGCTTGTCCCTGCTCTGGCTCAGATCTGATCTACACTAACATGGGTCAAGGACCTGACCCATCAGAAACAGATCAGCAGAGCACCAGTGCCACACTGAGGAAGGAGCTGAATTGCAGTAAGAGTGGCCATGATCAGCCTAAGCAATTACACAATTACCAATCCAATCTGCTCCTTTCCTTTTGTACTAGGAAAAAAAAATAAAATCAAATATCACCATATTAAAAAAAATTGTTTGTAAGCTTTTTCCTAACCTTTTAACAGGTGAATAATCATCTATATTACACCAATAAAAAGAATATCATAATATATCCCATTTGATTTTCATCATAAACTTTCTTCTTTCTCATACACTGCTATCATATTCCGTCTAAACACCTGCATACCACCTTGTTATTTTCTTGGGTTCACATGCCTAGTCTGTTCTAACTTTGTAGGCATTTTTGAGTAGGAACATTTTTATTATGTATTATTACAGAACTCAGCACAAAAAGCCCTTGTTCAGGACCAGAGATTTTGGTAACACAAGTGATAAACCATCGTAATAATGTAGAAGAGAAATACTACACTGATTATGATGGTAACACCCCCTTCTTTGTCCTGCCACTGCTGAAGTCAACAGCAGAGCTGTATTGACATCAGATGGTGTATATCTAGATAAAGCCTTACAGCATTATTATTTAATTTGATTTTGACAATTTTATTATACAATTTCTCCAGCATAAAGCAAAACCTTAACTTTACAGCAGTACACAGGCTGGGTTGACAATGATTCAGATATAAATATATCCACAGGGTGAATATAAGGTATGTGTTTTTCTTTATACCTTTTTTTTTTTTCCCAAGACTACTAAAGTGATGCAGACATTATGTTTGCCCTTAGACTGATATCTCTGTTAATCTCAGAACTCCCATCAAGATTAGTGTCGTGGTTTGAGATAAGAGTGTTTCACGGAAGTGAAGTAATGAACATTAGACACACCTCTGTGAAAACACAATGTTAAAGTTGGTAAAAGAAACCTGGGAACTTCCTTTTCCCTGTGGGCAGCAGAGAGGTAGGAGCCTGCCTGGCCCTTCCCGGCCAGGCTGGGCTGGAGGTCCTGCCGGGGGCTGGGCCCCTTCCCCCAGGCTGCCGGCCGGCCTGCCACTCCATCAGCTGCAGGGCAGGAAGGCAGCGGGAAGGGTGGCTGCCACGGGCCCAGAGGGAGCCGGCCTTGTGAACATCTGGCCACTTGTCACACACACCCCCAGCCTGGGGCCCAGCTGAGCACGCCAGGCCCCCCTAGGAGCAGCCCAGGGTCGGCGCACGGATTTTACCCTGCGGGAAGATGCCGCGAAAAATCATGCATCTGAGACTTGATCGCAGTCCCCGCGGCAAAAGCCATGTGACCAACAACTGGCCCTGGGTGAATTGTTAACCCCTTCTGGGTTCTCTGAGTACTCCAATCCTCTCCAGTGAAAGAAAGGAACCAGATGAAAACCAATGTAAAGGAGCGACATGAGACATGGAAGTCAGTGAAGAAAAGTCAAGCCCCAGATGGGAGGGATGAGGAGATGTTTGAAAACCTTTTGTGGGTTATGGAAAAAGACTCTTTTTTTATTGTAACTCATGAGATTGTTTGGGAGATGAAAAGTTCAAATTTGAGCAAAAGGAGTCTCCAAGTTGAAGTAAGCAGTTGATACAGTAGCTGTGATCCCATGAAGAGCTTGAACAGAAGAGAGAAGATGAGATCCTGTGCCCCCAGGAGAGAAGAAGAAGACTTCTGTTGCCAAAGATAATCCTTTGAGAAGAAAATTAGAACCTTTGCTCTTTTGTACAGCTCATCTTTAAAACAGTAACCCCAAAGTTGACATGGCCCATAAACACATCTCTGGGAAGGCTGTGGAGATGGGAGGAACCTCATGAAGCAAGTTTCCCCAGGCAGGTGCTTGTGAGGACACTGAGAGCCACAAAAGAAGTTTCTTTCCTCTTGTGGAGAAGTTTTCCATAACATGAACAAGAAAGACTTCTCTCCCTGAGAGAGTTGAGGAAAGACTATTTTATAAGTAGTGAACTGTCTAGAATTCTAAGTTTTGTTCCTTTACATTGACAGTGGGAAAGAAATAGTAGAAAGAAATAGTTGGGGGGGCGGGGGAGGAGAAGTGTCTGAAAAGTTTGTTTTGATTCTTACTTTTTTTTCCTTTTAGTTACTGTTAATAAAAATTTCTTTATGCTTTCTTAAAGTTTTAAGCCTGCTTTGCCCTTCTCCTCATCCTATCTCACAGCAGAAAAGTGAGTACTCTAGTGATTGACCAGCACTGAACCCACCATACTTAGTAGTGCATTGACCAAGAAAAATTCAAATTGAGAAATTCTAAAATTAGTGAACCAAAACCACTACAATTAGTTTTATTATCTAAGTGAACAGCAATTTAAAAGAAACAGCATTTTATTGAACTTCTGCTTAAATCCAAGCAACTTCAGAAAATGGCAGTCTGCCTTGGCATGACATGACTTGAGAGCTGAAACTGCAAGTTCCTCATAAACTGCCACCTACTTTCATCTTTGTAACACTCAAAGCCACACTGTATATTTATATGAAGCTCAAATAGAATTATTGAGTTTTTTAAGAAAAGTAGCTGTAATGAAAAATCTTAAATATAATTTTAAAACGGTAATTTAATACAAAATTATGACATGAACATATGTGTATACAGAAGTTCTATTTAATTTTCATTAAATAAGGAAATCAAATTATCATTCAAATATCATTTGACACTAGTAATTCCTTTTTTATTATGTGTCTTCTATTAAATTGGTAGGCTAGTATTTCAAAGACTCAAGCTGCTCCATTCCAGCTGCTTACACTGGAGCCCCCACTGGATGGCAGTCACATACAGCTTTGGAAAGAATTCAACATGGTGCTTTAACTCACAGACCTCTAAAGAAACCCTAGGCTGAGTGTCTCTAAAAAAAAAAAAAAAAAAGTTACTTTTATTAGGTCATTCTAGTTTAGCAGTTTAGCACAAAGACATGCAATGAGCAAGTGGACAGAAATCTCGCCATTCCCTCAGACACTCTTCCCTAGACCCACTGTCTTGTCGTGCATCATTTCATTCCAGGTGCCAGGATTAGAGAAAGGCATTGTTCAAAGCTGTGGAAAGCAATACAGGTGTCCGCTGACAAGAGATGCCAGAGCTGGCAGCGGAGCAGGAGCTGGGTCTATCACTGCTCAGAAATGTTTGCCCCAGAAAATTGATATCAACAGCTTTAAAATAGAGGTTTATTTTAACTAGGAATCAAAACAACCCAAAACTTCAGGCAGTCATTAAAACAATCCACAGTTGAACCCATTGGGATATCTTTCCTTGACTTCAACAAGATGTGGAAAATATATGTGAGTGGCTAGATTCAGGTTTTTATTCAGTACTAGAGATCTGTTTAAATGAGTAAACCTCAGCAGTAAAGTGTCTGTTCCTGTTATAGCCTGCAATGTAACACATCATAAGTCTCATTGTTACAATCCTTTTTGTCTCTGTACCGGGATGGAATGCTCTGCTACACTGAAGTCTCAAGGGAAGGTGAGGTCGCTGGAAGGACTTTGAGGGATTTTTTTAAAATCTGGTCAAGGTTACTGCCAACTAACCTCTTCCAAGATGGGGAAAGAGAGGGCCTTTCCAAATCCTGAACACTATCTGAACACAAGAGGAGTCTCATCACGCCACAGCTGGCAGGATTTGATATTTTGTAGCTGTCCATGTAAATGTTCACAGTGGTGGTTCATAATTTAAATTGACTTTTCCTTTTAAGGTATATCCTGCAGACACAACCCATGTACACAGGTAGAGGCAGCCGGTACATTTGGCAGGGATGACTTTTTTATTACCTGTTACTAATTATTTGTTACTCTGACATTGGACACATGGCTACTGCTTTAGGACATCCAACATACGATGGATGTCATCTTATCATCGATAAGTTGATTATAGACACAGATTGATATTTAATTAATTTATTCATATTTTATCCAATTAATGGTGATCTGATCAACACCACTGCCTAGAATCCAGATCACAATAAAAAGAAATATTTTTAAATAGCTCTAGACTCATTCTGAAAAAGAAAGAACCCAAATGTTAATGATGCTGACAGATACTAATGTAAGAAGTAGCATGCCAAATTATTTAATCAGAGTTTCTTCAGCATATTTTAAGACATATTAATAAAGGAAAAACCTAGAAAATTATTCCTGTGTAGGTATTGGAAAAAATTCCACTGCAGGCAAAGAAGTTACATGAGGTTAAACTCTGGACATGTGAGAGGATGGAGAATCAGTGTTTTGTGTATAAGTTCTCACCAATCTTTACCCAATACACCTCTCTAAAGTCTACACTTTTCATTTAATAACCTTAAGGGTAAATACCATGACGGATCTAAGCCATTTTATTTTTGTCCTGAAATAATAAGAGAATTTTTTTTCACCTCATATACCTGGAGTTCCCATTGAAAATGGGTCTGGCACTTGCAATGTTGCATGCTGAGACATTTCCCTTCCATCAGGAAAACCAATAGCAAGCACTCAAGTGGAGTCTGTATTTAGTAGGGCCTGAGGTGGTTGAGGTTGAGATCTGTTTTGTATTTTAACCCTTTGTATTCACTTGATTACACTCTTTCCAAAATAACTCTTTTCAATTAGAATTTATATAACTCTAATTTCAGGTACAATATGTATTTCTGTTCTTTATTAAAAATCTAAGAAAAACTGTTCACAAGACTCTGAACAAACTGAAGCTCATTATTTTCTGAGTAAGAAGATGTAACTATGTTTTTCCATGTATTTATCTCAAAATAATCAGTGTGAATATTAGTTATGATAAACTAAAAATAATTTCTGAACATGAAGACTTACTAAACCTTTGTTGCAATCTGCAGAGACTGTTTTTCCTGTCTACTATGTATATACACTTTTCTTCTTGGGGTTTTATGGGGAATTATAAGAAAGACAGGACTCTTCCAATTGTTATAGATTTTTGAGATTGTTACCTCTGCAGATTCATGACACCAGTAGGCTTTACAGCTACCTGAGCTCACAGTGTTCCAGGGTATCAGGGGATTCAGCCCTTCAGTTATATGCTACCTGCCATTCATTTACTTTTAACCACTTAGCATTTGCAGTATCTTTGAAAAAAAGTAATCCACAATAATTACATTTTGAAATTAGAAATATGGCAAAAAGATATGTGAAAATATTGCATGCCCCATAGAGCTGCCATTTCTTGAGCATTACTTTTGCAGTCTATTGTACCTTGCAAAGTCTTAAATCCCATATATGAGTTTCTATCCTGTTTTTGTTCCAAGGCAAGGCAACAATAAAATAAGCTGTTACTGGTCTGTCCTCTCTAAGTCCGTGTAATAAACATGTAAATCTGAGAAAATAAATAACAACAGTAAAGATAAAATTCATCCCTATTACCTTTATGAAATGTGAAATTAAAACTCTACTGGGCGATATTAAACTATGTTAATAGCACTGTTACAACGCATATGCAATTCATTGTATTAATGCCAGGTTTTTGGTGGTCTCAGCAAGAGTGGGAACCCACCCCCTCTTTTCCAAGGATGAGGAATGAGCTGGACTCTTAATTTCTCGGTCTTCAGGCTGTTGTTTATTTTTCTCTTATCTTAAGTTCAGCACACCGTCTGCACACCAGACTTAGCATGTGAGAAGCAAGGCGCAAAATGGACTCCAAACACCCAAAATCAAGGCCTTTTAAAACTGTTTAGTCCAATTACTTTCTAACACTTACTTTGTTTTCTACCAATAACTTCTACTAATCTATTCACATAACATCCACACTACTGCTTTCTCTAACCAAAAACTTTCTGCCACCAGTACTACAGAAAATGGAGCTGAAGAAGGACAAGAAGGAGAAGAGACAACACCCAAAATCCTCCATCTTGTCTCCTATTCATGCTCATATTAAAATCCTAAAACCCTAAATTCTTCACCCTGTGATAAACTACTACTACTACTATCTAATTCACACCGGTGTGCTCTAACTCATCCCAAAGCCTTGGTAATTTTTTCCAGGGATGAAGGTTAAAAGCAGTGTTCTGTTGAGGGTCAGGGCTTCCTAAAACAGGCAGAGAAACACTCTCTGTGACCTGGATTCCAACATATTACTCTTCTTTCTTCACATTTTTTTGTTAAATAGCTAAAAACCAAGAGGAAATATCCTAATGTAATGTGATTGCTGTGCCATATCAGGAACAATACGCATTTCCTATAGATTAAACTATTTAGCTAAGTTGATTACTCTTGAATTTATTTAGGTTTCAATAGGCATCATCACAATCAGATTGAAAAACATACTCAACAAGAAAGTAATAAGCATGTAATGCAAAAAGAATGCCTTATTAATTTATTACTTTTCTGAGAGAAAAGAAAAATGCCCAACACCTGAATTAGTCTCAAATTCCCAGCTATGTAAATCTAGCTTTAGCAGTAACCTAGGTCCCATAGGAAATCTATTCCTATGGAAAGAGAAAGTTGTTTTATTACTGATGCTGTTGTTATATTTAGCAATTGAAGAGCACATAAGCCAAAACTGATGTGATTCTACCGCAGTCAGAACAAAAATATATTCACTATAAATATTCTCCAGGCCTTAGGACCTGTGGAGATGGCAGATATGTAAGGAAGGGTATTAACTATTGTTTTCCCTTTATGAAAATGTAAGTAGAGTGTATTAGACAGTTATAAGAAATGGCATAAGCTCCATGAAGTAGACATGATTGATCAGAACTGTAATAAGCAGATCAGTTCAAAATACTCATAATTTCTTTTCTCTTCCTCCAGCTTGATCACTATCCTCCAACAAGTTACAGCCTGCCAGCCACATCTGACATTCAGTTCAATTCCCCAAAGGCACTATTCCTAGGAAAAGTCATAGGTAAGATTTGATTTTATACCTGGGACAATGATGTATGTGTAGCAGGATGCTTGCTGGACACGTGATACAAGTGTTGATACTGGAGTTATACCTAAAGCAGGGGTTGTGTTCACCCTGTCACAGAGGTTGATGAGCACACAAATAAATAATTTTCTGCCATGCAATGGTTGAAAAAAAGGTATGGGCAAAGAGACCCTTGTAACATAGTCTTTGTGATGTTTCTTTACCCTCTCAGTGTCAGATGAAGGCAACCCAAGGAAATCACTGAGACCACTGCTTCTGCCAGGAGATACTGAAGTTATTTTGAATATTATCATTCACTGTGAAGTTATTGTGTGCCTTGTATAATTTCTTTATCCATGCAGACTGCCTTCTTATCCCAGAGCATCCTCCTGTGGCATTACTGTCCCTCATCACTCGACCAAACCACCACTCTCTCCCACTAACACCCACCAGCAAGGTCTTTTGGGGCCTGTAGCACCTGCAGCAGCACTCATCTGGATATTTTCTATCCCTTTTATGGATTTCATGGTTATTTCCAGTGCAGCAGCTTCCTGACAAGCTCCCCAGATGAACTCAAGGGGGAAATACAGATGGCTTGGCCTCACTTTTAGACCACCCTACATACCATTGCTTAGTTTTTCTGCTACTGGATTCATACATGAATTTCCAGGGTTACTCGCTTTTAGAAGCAATTCTTCCCAACATTACAGTTTTTAAGGAAGGCTTTTTCTCCATTTCAGAGACAAAGAGGAATTAATATTATTTCCTCTAAGCACTTTATAAAGAGATATGGTTGCTTGAACTCAGTGAAGAGCTTAATCCAGAAAATTGCAAACTTTTCTTTGTTAAGTGGTTAAGGTATTAATGTGTGAACCCTTTGCACTGTTTTTTGAAGTGCTAAAGAAATTGACCACATAGCTAATGGGATTTTTTGCAGATACATTTTTCCATTTGTTTTGTTTTTAAAATTTAACATGCAAGACTTCTGTGAAATGGGAAATGAAAAGCCTTTAAAATTACTTGCTATCAGGAGAGTCATGAACTATTTTCTAGTATTTTCCAAGTCAGTTTTGTTGACAGTACAAAAGATGATACAGTCTGATTTTGGTCAGTCTCTGGAATCTGGGTACATTCCCACCTTATTGCATTTAATTTGGGTGGCGGAACTGGAGCTGATGATCTGACTCAGTTTTTTTAATAGCATGGGATTATATTAGCTCTTTGGGAATATTATTTTTTTCTGCTTCTTCCTTTCTGCTTGTTACGTTGCAGACAGGGCATTTTATCAAGCAGAAAAATGTACCACTACTAAAGAAACAAACAAGAAAACAAAAAATAAACCCCTTTTTTACTCTTTCTACCAAAGAAAAATTGAACTTCATTGCAAAGAGATGGATTTCCTGGTGCAAAATGTCTGTGCAACTGACCATGTCTGTTCATGAGCTTTACTGTGCAGCTCTCAGAGTCATGTTGAACAAGGCAAGGGCTCAGTTAACAGGGTTACCCAAGTACAGCAGTTTGAAGGGCAAAGTAGACATAGAATTCAGTATCTTTAAAGCCTTTAGCTGTCACCTCATACTAACTAGGCATGTTTTAGTGGTCTAGAGGGATTAGAACCAACAGAAGATCTGGAAACATAGATCAAGTTGCAATTTGTCCCCATATGCAATTACATTCTCCAAATGGGCAATATGGGAGTAGCCTCCCATTTCACTGCTACTCTGGCATCACTTGCATTCCATTTCTGTTGTTCCCATATGATGCAATTCTTATTTGTCAGCAAAAATTAATGCAAGGCCCTAGTTTTAAAGACAGATGTGTTTTTGAAGAGCACTCTGGAACAATCTAACTATGAAACTGGTCTTCCTTCTGTCTTATTTCCATTTTTATTAGTGTTATTTGCATAGGAGCAGCCTCTTCTGCCACAGCTGTGCTTGCAGTGATAGAGAGTTCATCTGCTCCCCATCAGAAATGATCCCTTTACAACAGCTACCATAATGCAACACCTCTCTCTGCTCTAGGTATTACAACAATATGGCTGATAAATAAAACATTGCTTTGTAACTGCTCAGAATACCTTCTGTAAAGCAGGAGGGTCACATCAGAACAACAAAATGTTTAAGTTGCAATCAGGGAGAACTTTTCTTCTTTAAGTTGAGATGCTTTCTGTTTCCTTGAAATACTGTTTTAAAAAATGTATTTGTTCACTGGCTTGAAAAATACTGATATAAAATAATTGTAGCCTTTTGGAAACCTGGAGGTAAAGGTGCTTAGTATATAATTCTTACCTAGGCAAAATGGATTACAATTTGAGGTGTGAAATTAAGCTGAAAGACACAACAAATAAAATATCCTATTCTACATTAGTGTGTAGTAACAAAATTAACGGCACTAGAGAAATGCGGGATTTCACAAAAAATTATAGAAAGGTATTGTTAATGTTTCAAGGAAATTCTTTAATCTGTTATTTAGATGTATTTAGGCTTTGATGGCTGACAGACAAGGCAAGAGGGGAAAACAGGATATCTGGATGATGAGCTATGAAGACAAAAATGTGAAAATTAGACAATGTGACAAGCATTTATATTTTCATGTAGGCTTCAACTTGCAGCTCATTACTGCAGTAGAATAGAGCAGAGATTTGATTTTTCCATTAAGTGTAGAGGGTGTGGATATAATACTCAGCTTTGTCTTCACATCCTTTTTGGGGAAAATCACCTGTACTTTATCTTAGTCTATGTACTATGTACTACACCTGTACTATGTCTTAGTCTGTACTTTATTATTAAAAGTGGAACATTTCTTTGGCATTTAATATGTATTTATAAGGAATTAGCTAGACATAATTATACATGATTTCGTAAAAGTATCATTCTAGTGAGTAGAAATAATTCGAGTTTGTCTAACAGGATATATGATTGAGCACAGAAACATCAAGATGAGACAAGAGTTGCTCTTGAGAAAGTGGCAAGGAAGTAAAGGAAATGTGCTTCTTGTCTTCATTTCCACCAACCACTCCAAATTAAATTGTCTCTTTTCAGAAATACTTAAATATCTACTTAGAGACAATTAACATAATACAAGTCATCATCCCACAGATAATAATTTTCAGAACTGACAGCTGTCCCTGCAGCTCACCTCTGTGGGCTCCATTTTTGTCTCTGCCTCAAGCTAGCACTCTTCAAGGACTTCTAGTAATAGTAACCAAAAGACAAATACCTTGCAGATCTGCCTTCCTTCTTACAAAACCATCTGCCATTACTGTACAGCTAAAGAGAGGCCCTAGAAATCAACCCCAAGGGCCTGAATTCTTTACACAAAAAGCAGTTGCCTTGAGAAGAAGTGGTCATTTTCTAGATGTGTCTATCAATAGATACTGAATAATTGGAGGCAAAAGTTCAGAATGCTTTAAATTTCCAGGAGTGAACAATGGCAATTATTCCAAGAGGTAAGCATTCTTTACTCCTAGATAAGATACTTTCTTTTCTATGGGAAAAGCTTGGCAGATTGGTGCTTCAACATTTGTAGCTGAAATAAATCAGTGACCTACTATGTAATTCATCCTACCAAAACCATCACACACTTTTAAAACCAGCTTCTGATCTCCATGCTTCCACACAACTGCAGAGTTTCATCACTTAGAGGGTTTGTGTCATGTCAAAGAATAAACATTTTTATCTCTTTGAGAGCATTTACCATCATTAAAAAGGGGGTATTGATAGCCTTGATAAAAAAATCTGTAAAGGATATAGGCATTGCCATATTTGGTGCTCAGTTTGGGTATGCTTTTAGATATTGACATGATCTGATATAAAGTTATTGTTAATATATATATATATAATACCAGTTTAGAATTAGATGTCTATACTATAGGGCACTTTTTGTCAGCTTTGAAATTTGTATCTTAGAAAATAGTGCAGAGCTGTAAATAGATCATGAATAATCTAGAAGTATTCTTCTGCTACACATCTTTGACATGTATCTACTACTACTTCCTGATCATAATGAGGTTAACACTTCATTATATATTTTAGGAGTGTGGCATTCAGAGCTGCACAGCTTGAGCTCTGCTGCTCTCCTTCGTTTTGCAGTGCCCAGAGACACTGAGTGCAGGGCAGCTCAGCCAACTTTTATTGATAATGAGAAAAAAACCAGCTAGTATGCAGTAAATTAATCACCAACTTATTTCAAAGTAACTGCCTACTGCTTCGTTTCTGAGCACCAGCTCAGAACATTAACATTCAGTGTTGTAATCTCACTGAGAATGCATCTTGTCACATTGGGAGCCCTCCTGCTACGGCAGGTAGCAGTTGAATATTAAAGAGGTGCTTTCCTCTGCATGAGTTATGTATGAATTTTCATACAAAAATATAACATCTGGACAATTCATCTTCTCCTACTCCTCCTGTATAATGCTATCAGCCTGGTTGAAACACCTCTGGGATTTAATATTGCCTGTCTCTCTGATCTCAGATCTGTCTGTTCATACTCACTCTTCGAAGTGTTTCTGGTAAAGGCAGAAATGTTCCACAGCTCTTCTAGTCAAAACCTGACCAAAATAAAAGTCATTTTTCACTTCTTTCAGACCTCTGTTTTTGATCTGTCTGTTTTTTCTCTGAGAAATCTTACCTACAAGCCATATTCAGAAAGGAACATCTCCCATCTACAGGTCTCCCATCCAAAGGACACTATAAACACTTTGAATTGCCAGTTCGACCCAAATAACTTCTGAGGCAGAAACTAGGGTAGCCCAAGTGAATTTTATCATTTGAGAACCAAAATGAAGAAGAGAAGCCAAGAATATTCATTGATGCCTCTCAGTATCCATGCAGCATCTTCTTTCCATTTTTCAGAATATTGCAGGATTCATCTGCTGTAGCTCCACGGTCAGAAGGTAGACCCCAGACAAACTGGTTAAATTAGATACTTAGATAATCTCAGTTGTCATGAATATAGCCAGCTTTGCTCTTCCAAAAATTAGAGTCATTTCCTCCCACAAACTTTTCACTTTCACCCTTCAGGTGATTCTTCACCACTCAGCCCCTCTCTGCCATACTTTGTAGTGGCAGCTTCCTTTTCATTTCCTGTTGCACTATTCTCTGTGAAAAGACTTCACTGATTCCCAGTCTTCAAATCTTCCATGGGCATTCAACAGCTCCAGAAGGTCACCTTTTATTCTCATGGCCTTCTAGCACACATACCAGCCTCTAACAAGATGCAGGAGTCTCCTAAATTCTAAAGGTGTTTCCCTTGTGCTTTAACATGTCTCAGAAAATTAATTCATATAAATCACTCTACAGAATCTTGCTGTGAAAATTATCCTATTGTTTTACAGTTCATCCCAATGTATTAATCTACTGTCTCTGAAATTTTTTTTTTTAAATTAAAAAAAAAAGAAGACTGTAAGGCAATTTCATTTGGTTAGTGCCATTTTGAACAGAGTATTTGCACAAGCCTTATCTGACATTCAGAACAATGATAACACTATTTAAAAGCAATGGAATAAAATGAAAACTTAAACTCCAGTAATTAGACTGACCTTTTCCTAACTTCTATATTTTGTTAAGGTGGCATATCTTGGTTACACAACTTTTCCCTACCACAGGAAGACAGGAACTATATTGTCTGTATTGTGTAATATCTAATATTAATTTATTTCAGATGCAGCTTCTTTCAAGGCTCAAAGAAAGAAACTGAACATGACAGGGGCATCAATCAAACCTGCCATTGGCCCCATAAAATTCTAATGGCATAGATAGCAAAATCGAAGATCTCAGAGCACCTTCAAGACTTATAAAATTAAAAAAAAGAAAAAAAGAAGAAAAGTGTTACACAGTCTGAAAAAGCCCAAGGTATCCTGAAGCTGCAAGTATAGCATCCTATAATTTTCCTCCAAATACATTCAAAGGAAAAATCAAAAATTTGAATAGAACTCCCCTAAGATTACAGACAGAATTGACAAAAAAATGTTGTCTTTAATAAGCCAAGGCACAAGTCTTAAAATTTTATATTACTTTACCTAGCTTGGGCAACCTCTGCCCATATTTCCAGATATAAAACATTCAAAATTAGTGTGAATATGCACTGATGATTTGACCAGAAATAGCTATAGAAATAGCATTCTGGCCATATTATTTTGGCTGAGGGCCCAGATTATATACACACCAATCCTTGTAAGCACAGGTACAGAAATGATGTCTAATTTGACACTATTCATTGTTTGACAATTAAAAAAAAGCTCAAGTTTTATCTGACACTTGTTTCACTTAGGGAAAAATCATAACAAAACAACACATAGCCTGACCAAAATATTGCAGAGGTTGACAGACAGAAAGAGAAGTGACTCATGCCCCATGTTTTAGAAGATCACTGAGCTCAAGCCCCTTTCCCTCAAGAGCTGTACTAGTTTTCATTCCCACCACTGATAATTTGAAAGTGCCTGTGTCCTCCTCGGATCTGCAGTAGCCTCTTATAACAGAAAGCAACAGAGGTTTTCTAGAACTTGGAGAAAGTTTGCTCAGGTTGCTGGAGAACCTGGGAAAAGCAAGAGATGTGGTATTTTCTGGAGTATGAATTAGATAAGAATTTCATGATGTGTGCTACTATGCCTTAGGCCTGGGCAGCTTTCATTCTCTCAGAGGAGCCTGGGCCTGCCCATGCAGTTTCACACTGTCCAGCTTTTTAAGATGAAATTTATCTCTGTTCAAAGGCTCAACATGATCTTCACACTACTAAACTCTGCTTAAATAGACTGGATATAAAATGTAAAGTGTATATTGTGCTGCTGCTTTTTGAGAAGAAAAAAAACCACCTGTTCTGCATGAGCATGTTCAAGACATAGTAAAATAAATATGTTCCTGAAACAGAACATTAAGTCATGAATAAATGTGAAGATAAAATAATCTTTATTTAGGACCTTTATATAGGATTATAAATTCATAGACTAAATTATTAATGGTCAATAATTTGCTTAACTTCCAGTATCACAAAAAGAAAGGTAAGTATATAAATTATGAAAAGACACTTCAACATTTTCCTGTTTAGCCAAACTTTTGGCTGTAGGCTGCTTTGCATTTCTTTTAAAAGAAATGCTTTCATTGTTTAAATTACAAAGACAAAAACCTGGCTGATGTCTTAATTTCAAGTGTTTCTGCTCAGCAAATTTTAAGGATATATATATACACTCTCTAAATAAGTCCTTTATGATAGATACAGTAATACATTTTCCATCTGCATATTTCAGAGAATACTTAAAACACTATTAGTTGTCATGGAGAAGGAACTCATTTGGACAATCGTGTGATTCCTAATGGCTTTAGCTACATCCATGCCATAAATAAAAACAGACACTGTGGTTGCATC
Organism: Dicaeum eximium; assembly: GCA_013396995.1. Taxonomy (NCBI): domain Eukaryota; kingdom Metazoa; phylum Chordata; class Aves; order Passeriformes; family Dicaeidae; genus Dicaeum; species Dicaeum eximium. Next base: position 51,162 of record VWZP01003421.1, read on the forward strand.
AGTGATCTTGCTTTAAAACTTGCCAAGCCAATAGAGTTGACACCACTCAGCAGGAACTGGTTGTTTGAAATGATTCTGTCAAATCTTTTTTTTCTTGGTTTTTTGGGGTTTTGGTTTTTTGTTTGTTTGGGTGTTTTTATGGGGTTTTCTTGCGTTTTGGTTTACTTGGTTTGGGTTTTTTTGTTTGTTTGGGTTTTTTCGGTGGGGGTGAGTCTTAGCATATCTTATTTGAATTTTTTGCAAAAAATTTAGAAGTTTCAAGAACATAATGTTGTATAGTACTAGGATAGGATAGGATAGGATAGGATAGGATAGGATAGGATAGGATAGGATAGGATAGGATAGGATAGGATAGGATAGGATAGGATAGGAGAGTACTGGGGATAGTACTGTTTTTAAACAGCTTCCTGAATTAGATTCAGAGGTTTTTCACAGCAGAGTCAATGCCACTAATGGCTCCCTGTGCTTCACCTTGGCTGTTTATTTTGGTACTAAATCTGACACAATAGTAGCAGTGTTAAGCCATTGAACATGATAGCCACTGATTCTTAGATTTATATGCCATAATAAAACTGTATTTAATCTGTGGTACAGTGTCTAGTTTATATACTGCTCCTTTAAATACAACAGGAAAAAACTCAAATGTTTACAACTTTCTTTTTAGAGAAGCCTGTTTTCTCTCCCATAAATGTAGACAACTACCTAGAAATCTCTTCTTTATGATTATATGAAATCACAAATCTACCTCAGTGACTCTCAGCTACTGTATCACCAGGGTTGCACTCCACTTGCAAATGAAGCTGTTGAGTAAGATTACAGTCTCCCACCAAAAGGTAATATTTTCCTTTTGTTCTGTCTGAGAGCAAGATAATATATACTGTCACTGGTTTTGTTAATCCTTCCTACTTTCTGTCCTCTTCAGATGGTGTTCTGAGCTTTACCAGTCCTTCCTTCTTTTTTTGAAGAGAGATTGTCATCTGTCTCATTTTTACATGAAAATGCTTATTGATCAAAAAATTATCTCCTGATCCTTCTTATCAGATGCAGAATCCAAACTGTGTGCAATTTCCACCATAATAACTGTCTTTAACAGTTATCTCAAAAATGTCCAGGGAGAAAAATGAATTTGTCATCCAGTGTCAGAAAAATTGAATTGTTTAAAATACTTCAGCTAGAATGACTCCTTCCAAAAAAACCCCTTTTTGTTTTAGAATAAGTTGAAAATAATTTTTTGGGCTGTAGGTGAAGAGACACCTCAGAAATACTGATATTTTGAGACATCTTCAAAGCAAAGTACTATTACAATTGCTAATGTAATTCATCAAGATGTCATATCTTTCTCAGCCAAATTTGATTTTATTTCAGTTTAACACCTTGAAAATATATACTTTCTTCACTCAGTAAAAGCTCACTTAACATAAAATTATCATATTTCTCAGTCTCCCTGGAGCAATAGCAACCTCTTGGTTTTTTTCTTCTGCTTTCACATGGGATTCTTTGCAGGACAGTCAATGACATGACTAATGAAGTTGGGAATGGTCTACTATTTCTGTATTAATTCGACCAGGACTTAAACACTTTCTTTACATTTTCATAGGTAACATCTTAAGATTTCCACTAATATAAATGTAGACAAAACTATGTATTTAATAAGATAGCTTCCAAATCTGACTTCCTGGCATCACAGGATAAGAGTTAGAGGTTATGAAGGACACGCAAAGGCTAATGGGATCTCTTTAACTCATCCTTTATATATGAAAAGAACATATGGAGAAAAACCAATATATGGAGAAAAGAGCATATGGAGAAAAAACAGCATTGTATCAGTGGCTAAAACTGATCTGACTCTAGAAGTACGGAAGCTTGGTGATTGCAAAAGGTACAAGAGAAAGAGAGGAATGACAACTTCAAATACAGCTTCTCTAAGCATTTTATATTCCCTTAGGCAAACCCAAGCATTATCTTGCTCAGAGCAGAGGAACTGATGTGGTTATATCAGGGGGCACAAGACCCTGCTGAGATTCTAGGCCAGCAGGAGAAGGCAGGATATTTAAGTGGTGGTGTAACATTATGTCAGCTGGACCAAAAGGTTTTTTGCACTGCCATACTTTCTGTTACTTCCTTTACCTTGAGAAAGAAGCCTATGCAGCAGCTCTCCACTAAGTGCCCTCAAGCTTGCAGGAATCCACAGATTTCTCTCCATTAATGCATAGAGCATATCTTAATTGCTCAGGTCTGTTATCTTGACTTTGTAATAGTGTCCCCTCCAGGGATGAAGGAATGCCTGGCTGGCAGCTCAGTTTGCATTGCATCTGGTTCCTGGGTATTGTTTATGGTGTGCCACATCCTTTCTGCTGAGGGATGCACTGAAACCAGAGCGTTAAATTTGTGAAGGACTTTTTTTTCCCCTGGAATTAGAATAATAGGCTGCACCCTGCCCTCATGCAGGAAAATAAATGAATGGGAAATATTAGAGTTGTTTTCACTTTATTCTGAGGGGATTGGAGAGGAGTGGAGAATAGGGAGGAAGAGTGGGACATGATGAGCTTGACAAATTCCCATTTTGTGTTCAGACCTGAATCTGCCCTCTTTCTAGTTTCCCTCATCAGGAATTATCTAGTAAGATGTTCATCACAGCATTCAGACACTATCCTCTATTCTCAGTGTGATTCCTTTACCAACAGTGCTGCACACCCCAGCTCTTTCTGCACTGATATTGTGGCTTTTCAATGGTGTCCATGGCTCTTACACACCAAATTAATTTCAATTACTTCCAAGCTGGCCATTTCCAGTCTTTCCTTAAGACTCACCTATGACTGTTTTGGTTTTTTTCAAGACATTTACTTTGCATATAATTGTCAAAGTAATGTATTCAGTCAAATTAAAAGCCATGTTAAATACAAGCAAAATTATGATATAGGGCAGAGAGGTACACAAGTTCCCCTACATTCCTCTACCAGTTCCCAGCCTGCCTGCCTTTGAGCTTCCCCACAGCCTAATGTTAGGGCAGCAGGCTTAGGACACCTCTTTTAACTAAAAATTGTGCTGCATTTCAATAATGTTTCAATTACTTTTTCAGTCTCCAAAATAAAAGAATTTGAGGAGCTCTCCTCATACACGCATTTGTTATAGGTCTCTTCCCTAGCCCGTATCTCCCTTCTGCTCCCACTCTCATCCTCTGACTCCCTTTACCATTCTGCCTGGTTCCCTCTGACTGCAGCTCACATCTAAATTTGCAGCAGGCAGCTTTTATCTCGGCAATACTCAGGTCAGCCTGCATCCTGTTGCTGCAGGTGGATTCAGAGTGCTGTGTCTCTGCTGCTCTGGACCCAGCTCCTTCTCTCCTCTGCTCATCCACCTTTCAGTGGCCCTCAAGCTCCCAGCTTGAGGAGCCCAGCCACCCAAAGCTGTGGTGTGGTCTGTAAGACATGGCAAAGTTCTGCAAGTCAGCTTTCTCTAGGCTCTCAGCATGACCCAATTGTATACCCTTCCTTCTTTCTTCCAGAGCTCAAATGGAAATCATCAAGCAAGTCTGTGTTTTGAAAAGAAAGTAGAAATTACTATCAACTGGTTAGTCCATTTTCTTTCTGTGAGACTTAAGAAGCTGGGGTGCCTTCTGAATTTCAATTTCTTTTTGTGAATTTGGGTAAATGCCTCTGTAGAGGGAGGAAAAAAAGAAGATCCAAAGGGACTAAGGAATGGCATGGAAGAAGCTGTGAGAAACACCGACATAGGGAACAAAACAGTGGTGACAAATCAAGTGTTGATAAGCCAGAAAGATGGCTGATGCCAGATGCAGATCAAATAGGTATGTCCTGCTTCTCTGATGCCAGACTGGAGGAATAGACAGCTTGGGAAATGGGATTTGATCAGCTCTTCTTGGGAGGTACCAGTTTTTCTTGTTTCTTCAAGTTTTTCTTACTGCCTGACCATGAGTGAAAGAAATGAGCAAATATATCTTTACCTCACCCACCTGCTTCTTCTTAATTATTGTGGATTGGCATCTGTTCCCTAACAAAGTCAGATCTCCTGTCAAAATGCACAACTGTCCCAAGCTGAGCTTTGGCAGTTTGGCTTCAGCCTGTGCTGCTTTCACAGATCTCAAACAGAGGGCATCAAGTTTTGGGCTGGCTGATTTCCATTTTCTTGGACCTCCAGTCACAGTAATTCAGTATCAGGGACAAAATTAATGGCACATTGCTCTCCCTCTCCATATGAAAGAATAAGTTGATAAACAGAATCGTGTGATCAGTGACCTTGCTGTGACTTTTCAGTTTGAGCAGCTGACAGAAGGCCCCTCTTTGACCAGTAACCTCACTGTTTTGCTATTTAACTGGTTTACAAACACATCAGCCAGGCCTCTTATGGCAAACACACTGACTAGCCACAGAATTTCTAAGACAAAAAGACAAGGTTCTCTATATCTTAAACTCCTGCAATCTCAGTCTTACCTTCATCTTTATTATCTGTATTGCTGCCTGAATCAAACTCTTCCTGTTAGTAACAAACTGGAGACAGGGAGAAATGAAATGAAATTACATAAATATTCATTCAAATTTTTTTCAGTTTTCAGATGGACTCATCCGCAAAAATCCCGAGTACTTTTTCTAAAGGATATTGGAGATTTCTTGTGCCATTATTCTGCTCCTCTTGCAAAGCTTGGTGCTAAGCATGTTTAAATACAGTCCATGTATAGAGTTTCTGCAGATGTGTACCTACCAGCTTTGCAGCTGCTAAAAGACACAAATTACTTTTACAGGTCACCTATCACATTCCTTGTTTCCAGCTCTTCTTCTCATTCACATCCACTGGGCTGCTCAGCAGACACTCTGTGAGGGCTGCTTGTCATTCAGAACTCCAGGACAACTTACCACTGTGCCTGTGTAATCAAACTCGGCTTTGCACAGGCCATGAACTGGAACATGCTGTGGCTACATGCACATATGCACAGCTAAATGTTATGCCCAGCAAATTCAGCATATCGAGAATATTTCAGCCTCACTGTACATCTGTTGATGTGTCAGACTAAGTGTTCTCTGTGCATTTCAATGCTGTCAGATGTGTGACTTCAAACAAAGCTCACTGTTAGATAGGAACTACCAGCAATATTTAAAGTGTTTCTTTTTACCAGTTTCAGAAGAGATGACGTATGGGTGAAAAGAGAAGTTCAGATTTTTAGGGCAAAATGATCACTAGTGGTTTGCTCTTTCCCCAGCTTACATCAAACTGCTTCAATCTGTATTAGTGTATTGAGAAGTAGAGGAAGTCTATCATATTTTAGAGGATTTAGTACTTTAACATAGACATAATGAACAACACTAAGATTTCCTAGTACAGAAACTCTCACATATGCCTATGCTTTTGGAGTACCTGAGGGTTCTCAAACAAGGCAATTTTTCCAGATTTCTGTGAAGAAATCTTGTGGTCTGTGACAGGTGTCTTGACAAGAACTGTTTTATCACCCCACCTCAGTCTACCAATCCACATCACCCAGGGGCATGAACCAACCACTATGCTGAAAGTCTCAAAGAAAAGTGTTCGTCAAAAATAAAAGCCACCAGAGAAACAGTAGAGGGGAACTGGTGGATGTAACAATAGAATAAAGGATATAACTTGATAAAATATGATAATAGTAATGATTATAGTGATGATAATATTTGGAATAAAACAGGAAAGAAGGAAACAACTGAAATAAGAATAAAGAAGATAAAGCAAAACAGTGGTGAAAAAGGAGGATGGGGAGAAAATACTGAATGGAAAACCATAATAGATAGGTGGTGACTTGTATCACATAATCAGCATAAAATACTTGAACAGAAAGCCCTTAAGACATAGGATGCCAAACATTTAGTGAAACATCTTAAGCTTTACTCCAGGTAAGCCATCAAATTCTATTTAAAATCTGTACTCCTTAAGCTGATTTATCAAAAATCTCTGCACATTTTATGGAGAGCTTTTTTCTGTGAATCCTTGGGGCTTGGATTTTTTCCTTCTAATGTTAATTCTCTGGTGTTCTTCTCTTAGTCATACTGCAAATGATTTAGCACCTTGGAACAGCAAAGATTTATCTTCTCTGCTCTAATGATTTAACATACGTGTATTTTGTGACTGAAAGTTACTTACCACATAAATCTTAAAGCCTTAAAGAGTCTTAATAGTAATCGTTAATCTTAAAGGGGTTGGGGTTTATATGGTTATTTTCATATTTTTTTTATCTCAATATATAAGATAGAAATAATTTCAAGTACAATGATACCAAGCAGAATGTAGAAATAAATTGATTTCCTCCTAGAATGTATGCTTTCTTCAGTATATTAACACTGCATCTAATTCATCAACACAAATGCTATTTCTCATTTGCCAGTGAAATCTTATCTGAGTATTCTTCCAGAGATTTTACAGTTCATGCAATTCTGTATATACTAATTAAATATCTAATTTTTAGTTGGGTGTCTAATTTGGTTCTAATGTTTTTCCAGCTTAGTCAATATTACCCTTTTGACAGAAAATAATAAATTCATTACTTGGGGAAGGGAATATTGTCTTATATATTCATTATTTAAAAGAAAATCTTATTTTAATTATCTAATTTTCTTCTCATTAGTATCTCATAATAATCCTTTATCCCTTTTTACCCTCAGTGCATTGTTTTAAAATTGAAAGGGCATAGATAAAATCATAGAATGGCCAGGGTTGGAAGAAACCTTAAAAATCCTCTGTTTCCATGCCCCCTCTGCCACAAGCAAGGACACCTTCCAGTAGACTAGGCTGCTCAAAACCCCATCCAACCTGGTATTGAACACTTCCAGAGATGGGACACCCACAACTTCTCTGGACAACATGTTCCAGTGTCTCACCATCCTTATTACAAAGGATTTCTTCCTGATATCTAGTCTTAAACCTATCCTCTTTCAGTTTGAAGTCATTTCCCCTTGTTCTGTCACTAAATGCCCATGTGAGAAGTCCCTCTCCAGCTCTCTTGTAGCGTCCTTTAGATACTGGAATGCTGTTTTAAAGTCTTTCTAGAGCCTTATCTTCTCCAGGCTCTTCTCAACCCCAGTTCTCTCAGCCTGTCTTCATAGGAGAGGTGCTCCAGCCCTCTGAGCATCTTCATGGCCCTCTCCTAGTCTATGTAACTTCGTAAGTCAGGGCCCCCAGAGCTGGACACAGCACTCCAGGTGGGGTGTCACAAGCATGGAGCAGAAGAGCAAAATCACATCCCTCGATCTGCTGGCCACACTGCCATTGATATAAGCCACCATGGGGCCACATCTCCAGCCTGTCAAAACCCCTCTGGATAGCATCCTTTCCCTACAGCAGGTCAGCTACACCACACAGCTTGCAACATAAGTTGGCAAGCTTGCTGAGGGCGCACTCAATCCCACTGTTCATGTCACCAACAACTATGTTAAATGGTGCCAAGAAAAAAAATATTAATCCAAGGAAGAAAAAATCATCAGGAAATACATCTCTTCATGACATGAAGCTGTGGCATTTCTGTTCTTGTCAAGAGATTTCAGGCACTCTAAATTAAGTAGATTGTGATCTGTCTTCACATTGTATTTTATCAACGAGAAATATTTGTATTCTATTAATTTTATTTGAACAGTCAGGAAGAGGCTGGAGTATTTGTACTTCACGGGTTTTTATTTCATTACCTCTTCCATTGTTTCTGCTTTTGGGCAATAGTTTAATTTTTTTCTTTATCTGCTATGTGTCCTTTTCTTTTGGTGAAATATCCATGGCAAAAGCTTCTTGTATTTCCACAATGCCCTGTGTTGCCAGAAGAGAGCTGATCACCAGCCTGATTTTGAATCCTAGCAAATGTTGTGTTTCAGTAGGGCTCTGAGACCTTGTATTTTCTGCACCACTTTTTTGCAGCGATTCTCAGCCTGATCAGAATTTGACATAAAAATCGAGACTGTTTCACAGTTTCAGGCCCCCTACACATTCATCTACTGTTTTTATTTTGCCTTTTCCCTGCTGTACAACTAGGGCATGGCCCATGCAACAGTCTAATCCAAACCTCTGTGGTTGCAGCTCTATTTTCCACATGCAAAGCCTTTTAATCAGGCTGTTTAGGGGGCTTTTAAAGGCTTCTTGGAATATCCACACAATCAGCCAGTCTCTGTTCTGATAAACATGTTACAGAGACAGCATATGTTCAACAGGATGGAGACAGGCAGTGCTGGAGACTCTGCTGGCAGGATTTGAAGGCAGTTGTGCAGTGCATTTGTAGTGTCAACTGGAATGATGTAGTGGAAAATAAACCAATCTGATAGCTTGGGATTTCAGATCCAGGGTTTTAGAAATGGTTCAAAATAGCACAGTTCAAAATCTGTCTGCACAAACCTGCAGGAGTAACAAGACCATGGCAGCAGCAGTCTTCTGACTTACCAACGAAACATGCAGCCTATTTGGCCTGAGCTGCGGAGGCATCACAGCAGCTTTGTAAGCATCCTTCCATTCCAAGTCTCCTATGAATGACTGATTACATTGTCAGTCTCAGGGATAAATTTTACCTAAATAGGATGTGAAATAGTTATTTTTAATGAGTTCTTTTATATAATAAAACTGTTGATTTTCTTGACTTCTAATCAGGAGGAACATTTCATTTCTGTAGTTTTCAACATACTGCATAGACAGAGATCCCTTGAGTTCAGTTTTTCTGACTCAAGACAGGAAAGGCATAAACCAAACTCCTGGTTTACTGCCAAATATGTGAACTTTTTATGAACTATGTATATACATTATAGAGACACCTTTGTTTGCTCTTTTATCTCCTATTTATAGAGGCAACCTGGTTTACAGTTTTAAATACTAAAATCCTTTTCAAGCAGAGCAGCAAAATTGTTGTATAAGTTGCCTGAGCAGTGTGACCTCTGCAAACATGCTCCACTCCTTTGATAGATAATTAGGCATGTCTTTCCATCAGAAGGGGCAAACTTCTCAAGACTCAGCATTCTACTAGGATGCTCAAAGCATGAGGAACCAAGAGATTTACCACTGATACATTGCTACAGCACAAAGGCCAAAAACAGCAAAAGAAATTCAGTGTCCTTATTTATCTTAGCTCCTGAAAATTATTGTCAGGCAAATAAAACAGGAGAGTGTGTGTATATAATAAGTATCACATTAGTCTGTTTCCTATAACAGATGATGGGTGATGTATTCCTTTTATCTCTTGAAAAATTTGTTCTCTGACATACTAATACCCTATATGAGGGAAAGACAGAGTGCTTGTGAAGACAAAATTGCACTGATTGATTATTCTAAATTCAGTGATTTGCAGAACAGCAAACTGAACAGGTGCTGCAGTGACAAAACAAGTGGCTTCCTAGCAGGTGATGATGACAAGCTGACTTTCCATTTTTGCAGGAGATCTCTGGAAGTCCTTTTTGGGGAGTGATTATTGCCATTTGGATCATCATGTCCCAGTAATAAAGTCTGAATTTTCTTCTCTAGTGTATCTTCCTTTGGTATTTGCAGTATGCAGACAGAGACTACTAACATTATTGTTGTTTGGGTAAAATATATCCTAAACTTCATGAAATATTTCTTTTGTTTGCTTCAATTAATGACTGTTATTTACAATGATATCTCACTGGATGATGAATAACACATCAGCTTTCAGCCATGACACTAATTCAGTTTTAGATAGGTGCACGAAAACCTCAAACTGATATCTCTTATTTGTATATACTGAAAGTACATTGGAACTGTATTGTAAAGCCTACTGGTCTAGCAATGAGCCAGAAAATCTAAAAGCCATACAATAAAATCATGGTAATCTGTATTTGTTTTATTTTGTTTATAAAGGAATAAGTTATTTCTTATAGTTAGGTGGTGCCAGGAAATTTTGCTAGACAGGGTAATCATATTTATTTCCCAAAATAAAGTGTGAACTCTGTAAGAGATGCCTAAGTGCACAGCTTGCTCCAGTCAATCACTGACCATGTATTCAAAAGGGCATTGGCTGAAGATGTAATTTAAGTAAAATATGTAAGACCTGTTTTTAGCGTTTCTATTCATAACCTTTGCAGTCAATAATTAATTCAGTGGCAGTCTACTTTTTGGGGAGACAAGGAATAATCTTGCTCCCAAATAATGCAAAAGCTCAACCAGCTTTCATAGGGCTGCACTCATTTCAGAGAGGGACTTTCAGCAAAGACTGTGTGCAACAAAAGCATTACCAATAGAGTGACCACCAGGCTGCTGGTCCCCCTAAGAAGAGTGGAAGAACTGCAACTTTGGCAGAAATAACTAAGTGGAACGAATGCCCTGAGATCTGCAAAGTGAAATATACACAAAAGGCCCTCCTGGTCCTTTTGCTGGCACTAAGGGCCTCCCTTCAGGAAGACAAAGAATCACCTCCTTCCCTTATGGACTTGTCCTTCAACAACAAAATAGGTTTTATATGCTTGTAGTGTTCATTTTCTAACATACAGAGGAAGAGCAGACACTTCAACAGGAGTGACATAAACTCTTTCTACAATTGTTCCATAACTTTGCATTTATTTGAGAAGAAATAGAGGAAGGAATGGAAGCACAATCTCCCTCTCTTTTGCAAACACAGAAATAGATAGATTTTTCACAGCCTCTGAGCCTTTTGTACCATGGTCACTATGCCTTCTTGTCCAGGTATTTACTCTTGAAAAAAGAAAAGAAGACTCACGCATTTTCCCTGTTTGCTGAACTTTAAGTTACAGTTTCTTTGGTGACTAACACACGCAATCAAGCAAGACGTATCTTTCATGTTGACAACTGACTTAATCTCTAAAATTTAAAGTCAGGTTGGAGAGCAGGCTTTGAGGTAAGGTATCATGCACATTCTCCTTATCTGGCTCCAGATTTTAGTGATGAAGTTTTTGAAGATGTGAAATGAAGTACTGGAAAGCCTCCAGTTAAAATGTTTTCAGCTAAATCACCATCCTTTTAAGTATTATTTAGAATGCCCACATGCTGTAGGTCAGAAAGTTTTTTTCATACTTTTTTCTGTACAATGAAGTATGCCTTATCTGCCACCTAAACTGTCCTCGGTGTGCCAAGAGCAATATAGTTTGGCCACGTGTATCAGTATTCTCACACTCGCCCCCTCGTCCACAAAACTAGCCTCCAACCTACAGTTATTGTTTTTGGAACGAGCATGTGCTCAAAAATTTAAAAAATCAGTGACCATTTGCTCAAGAATTCCAAGAGAGTATAGTTTCCAAAAGGAGCCTGCCTGAATCTGAGTTTATTATTTAGGGCCAGTGCTCTTAACAAGAACACAATTGTCATAATAAGATTGTATTTGCAAAGGGGATTTACTGCTGGTCCATCACCAGTGCTTAAAAAGATTGATGAGTTCTTTTTGTTAATGTATTAAACAACTACTGGAGGCATATGCCACATATAATGCAGGGAGGTGTTTTCCTTAAAGATGATTTCCAATGTATTTTGTGTCTCTTTTCCCAGGCTATGTCTCCACATAATAGCAAGAAATCTTGTGTTTCTCAATCATTACATCGTCCTAGAGTAGAAATGCCTAATTGTCCATGGGGCTGCAGACTTCAGCCAATATGCTTCCCAGGAAAGGCTAAAGCATGGGAGCACAAGGACATCCCAGCTGCTTGATAGCTCTTTGGGAGAGCTTCAACCAGCATGTGATAAACTTGGAACAAGTCTCATTACAATACTGAAAATTACTTTTTGAGATCAGATGGAAGAGTAGTAAAGGTATCAATCTCTATAAATATCCAAAGATTGCTCCTAATTTGTCAGGCAAGAGCTGGCTGACATTTCCAGCTCAGTACCCTATTATATAACTTGGTGTTTTAACTTAATGAGCCAAGGTAAAGCATCACTGTCTGTTTTCATTCAGTGGAATGGAATAAGATAATGTTTCTGTTTTTTCTTTGTCACAACAGAGAATGGCTTAGATTTAAGTCTCAACTATGGTATTGTTATGTTAACCCAGATTAATTGGGCTATCCACGTAGCTCTTTTTTTGTCAATTTTTACAGATTTCCTTATTTTTTTCTAAATTTCTGTACCCATAATAACAAAAAATAATGGCAATATTCTTGAGATTTCAGTTAGTTGGGGTTTTTTATTAAAATAATAGTAAATTTGCTAGATGAACATTCTTATACCCATTTGGATGAGATTTATTCAAGTGATTTGTCTTCCTCAAAACTGATCATTCAGCAATTTAAAAAAAAGCAATTCCACTTCTAGCAGGCAGATGGCAGTGACTGTGTTTGGTACTGGATGGGGCCAGAGGGGGGAACCTGGAGATGTCCTCAGAAGGGCACCTTAAAAGTAAAGCCAATGGGCCCTTGCCCTTTGGCATCAGCTGAATTTGCATGTCTCAAGGAGTGTGTTTGCAGAGCTTTTCTGCAAAGGTGATGGGGTTGTATTGCTTCAAGCATTCATCTGCAGCTGTGTTTCCATCACGTTTTCATAAACAGTTGAGGCACCTTCCCTCATGCATGGCACATGGAATAACAGAAAATTTGCACACATTTTCTTCAACTCCAGTCAAGCAAGCAACAAAGGTTGGTAACAAGCTAGCCAGAGACAGGCACTGATATTCCAGTAATGTGGAAGAGGTGCCAAAAAAAATACTGAAAGCAAGGTTGTATTGCTCGCATTCAAATACTTGTTGGAAAAGCTGAACATGCTTCTGGAACTGCAACACAACATTAGGTGCTTACGGGGTACTCATAATTTAATTACGACGAGACCATTTAACAAAATGACTAAGCACTTGTGGTGAGTCCCAAAAATAATTCCACTCCCTTTAAGTAGGGCAGCCAGCAGTTTAAATATAGGGAGTGAGAGGGAACCTTGCTAAATAGTATCACAAAACTCTAAGGCTTGTACTGAAGCACAACAGAACTGTGCAAATTGGAACAGGAACCATAATGTAACACAGTGTAGTTCCCTGGGTTGCTTCTTCCAACAATTAGTCTGCTACACTTTCAAAAATTGCAGTTATTTCCATGATGTGTTTGGCTTTTGCTGACAGACACTGATTTTTTACTATGCCTTTCTTGAATGGTTAAAGAGCTCTTTGTACCTTCTTAGGTACCTTCTGAGCTTCTTAGCTTATGATCCATGACTTGTTTCCACTAAACACATGCTTTATTGATAATGTGGATTCTAACTTCATTAGTTCAACATGCCATGAAGACATATGCACCTTCCTAAAACACAGTTATATAGCCTGATGAAACTTGTACTTGAAACCTGAAATTTGAAATTTATTTAAGGAAACATTTTTAGCTGTTAATTTATTTGAAGATTTCCTATGTTTGCTTATTTTTTTTCATTTATTTGTTACTTACAGATTTCTACAATGTTTCTTCCACTGCTTTTATGAAAAGTGATATTAGGCTTATTATCCAATAGCTAATCATATGATTTTTTAACCAATTTTCAGTTTTCCTGGAAGGACCTAAGGACTCTTCCAGTCCTCTGTAACTTCTCCAGTGCTTAAAGATTTGTGGAATGCTGTAGGAAGAGTAATCTCACTCTACACTCAGGAGTTCTAAGAGAACACTAACAGGTACATCCAAATAACCACAGAATCTTGGAATCATAGAATGGCCTGGCTTGGAAGGGATCTTAAAGATCGTCTAGTTTCAATGTCCCTGCCATGGACAGAGACACCTTCCACTAGACAAGGTTACTCAGACCCCCATTCAGCCTGGTCCTAAACACTTCCACAACTTCTCTGTCAACCCGTCCCAGTGCCTCACCACCTTCATAAGAAAGAATTTATTTCTATTACTTAATCAAAATCTATTCTTTTTCAGTTTGAAGCCATTTCCCCTTGTCCTGTCAGCACATGCTCTTGTAAAATTCTTTCTCCATCTTTCTTGTGGGAGGCCACAATTAGGTCACCCCTGTCACCTAGACATTTTATAAGTTTCTTGGATGTAAACTAGCTGAGTTTTTCTTACATGGGAAAGCTCTTTTTTCTCTGCAGATTTCAAATCCTTGTGTGTGTTTCAAGGACAGAATGCATTCCTTTGCCTGTTTCCTGATATGGGAGATGTGGTNACTCATCATCCTAGTGGCCCTCCTCTGGACTCACTCCAACAGGTCCATGTCCTTCCTGTGCTATGGACCCCAGAGCTGGAGGCAGCACTGCAGGTGGGGTCTCACCAGAGAGGAGCAGAGGGACAGAATCCCCTTGCTCGCCCTGTTGCCCTCACTGCTTTGGAGGCAGCCCAGGAGTGGGCTGTGAGTGCACATGGCTGGGTCACGTCCAATCTCTCATCCACCAGCACCCCCAGGTCCTTCTCCCCAAGGCTGCTCTTGATCTCTTCATCCCTCAGCCTGTGTTGGTACTGGGGGTTGCCTCAACCCAGGTGCAGCACCTTGCCTTGGTCTTGTTGAACCTCATGAAATTCCTAAGGGCACACTTCTTGAGCTAGTCCAGGTTCCTCTGCATGTCATCCTATCCTTCAGGTGTGTCAACTGCACCACTCAGCTTGGTGTCATCTGAAAATCTGCTGAAGAGGCACTGGATCCATTCATTTATGTTATTTATAAAGATGCTAAATAGCATCTTCAGTATTGGTCCCAATAATGATCCTTGATGTGTGGTCTTAATTTTACCTAGCTTTTTTTTTTCTGATTGAAAGGGATTGTCACATCATCATATAATGCAAGCATAAAGTGTGGAAACTTGTTTTTTGAGATACAACCTAGTCTTTAACATCCACTTCCATACACAAAGTTCTTCCTGTCTCTCCTCCCTCTCCCTGCTATTTATTATTTCCCTCAGCTTTGACCAGATAGCCTTTTTAAAACACATACATCACATATTGAATATAATCAGGTTATGATTGTTGGTCCCTAGGCAACCACCATCTTCCAGGCCAGTGATAAAGTCCTCTTTTCTCATCATAATGAAGTCCAAACTAATTACCTTATGTCATAGTCGGTAAAATTTTTAGGGAAAAAAAAAATCTGTAATCTGTAATCAGTTTGTACTGAGTGTCATCATGCGGCACTTACAGGATGGCCAGGGTATCAGACCCAGCCAGCATGGGTTTAGGAGGGGTAGGTCGTGTTTGACCAACCTGATCTCCTTTTATGACCAGGTGACCTGCCTGGTGGATGCAGGAAGGGCTGTGGATGTTGTCTATTTGGACTTCAGCAAGGCCTTTGACACTGTATCCCACAGCACACTCCTGAAAAAGCTGGCAGCCCACGGCTTGGACAGGAGCTCTCTTTGCTGGGTTAGGAACTGGCTGGATGGCCGGGCCCAGAGAGTGGTGGTGAACGGGGCTGCATCCAGCTGGGGACAGTCACCAGTG
>VWZP01003421.1:66713-120819 GCA_013396995.1 Dicaeum eximium
GGCAACGAGGCTGGTGAGGGGCTTGGAACACAAGCCATATGAGGAATGACTGAGGGAACTGGGGTTATTCAGCCTGGAGAAAAGGAGACTCAGGGGTGACCTTATCACTCTCTACAACTTCCTGAAAGGTGGCTGCAGTCAGGTGGGGGTTGGTCTCTTTTTCCAAGCAGCAACCGACAGAACTAGAGGACACAGTCTCAAGCTGCGTCAAGGGAAATTTAGGTTAGATATTAGGAAAAAGTTCTTTACAGAAAGAGTGATCAGGTACTGGAATAGCCTGCCCGGGGAGGTGGTGGAGTCACCATCCCTGGATGTGTTTAAAAAAAGACTGGATGAGGCACTGGATGCCATGGTTTAGTTGAAGTGTTAGGGCTGGGTTGGACTCGATGATCTCAAAGGTCCCTTCCAACCTTGCAATTCTATGATTCTGTGATTCTGTAATGATGCTTTACTACTGGCTGCACAAGATCCCAGCACAAGCATCCTAAATTGAAGTTTCTAGGAAATGAGAATAAGGCCATTTTTTTTCCACACACACCAGACATGCCTATCACCCCCTTTTCATTAACTTCATTAGCAAACATGTTGGGACACCTACAATTAAGATCATGCTGGTTTAAGTTATTCACCAACAGAAATCCACCAGTGATGTATTTCTTCCCTACCAAGCTGTCCTCAGCATTCTGTAATTAACATTCCTGTCAAGCAAATTGTCTCTCAAGAATGTAATTATAAGTGAGAATTTTCCATTCCCTTTGTTTATAGCTCAGATTCAGAGCTTATGAATACAGGCAATTAAAAATTGATTCTGGCAGGTTCTTCCTCAGCTGAAGGTGGAATAAATAGCCTGCACTGAATTCTGTTCCTCTGCAGCTAAACTGCTTCTAGTACTTGGGCCAGCTCATTTAAATGTAATCTGAATATCACTAAATTGCAGATGCCATGCTGAGAGACCTTTCAGCTCTCTGCTGAGTTCGGAGTGCCTTCACTACCTAAGGTTGAACTACTGGTCACACAAATTGCACATTGCCTCTGCTAGAATTATTACAAATGACCATTCTCCAGTTAGAGATTCCTCATTTACTAGGTTTTTTTCCCTTTACAAAAATTAGCAGGTTCATGCATTACTTGTGGGGGACTGAGGGAGCTCTCAGTTTTCTGTGAGAAATACCAAAACAGAACAGGACATTTTGTGCCTGTGCAGAACAGGATCCAGTTTTATTACATCAAACCTGACTTGGTTCAGAACAACCTTAATAATGGACCTCAAAATGGCACTGACAGCTGGTTTACAGGTCTCAGATTGCACTCTCCAAAGAAATACATAGATTGTATGTACAGTCAATGCCAGTTCTGTTCAATAAAGCCTTCCATTTTTCTACATTATCATTTACTAAATCCAAATAAGAAAAAGCCACTCTGTCAAGCTGCTGCTATTTTCTCTCAGAGTTTCTACTCAAGATCTGAGCATCACGGAATTTTAAATATATGGACAGATTATGGTCATTTAGCGAGGAAAGTACCTGCTGGTGCATGTGCTGGTGTTAATGAAATGCTATGGCAAACACTGCTCAAGACACATCCTTACTGACACAGCACAAGTAAGAGGGGAGGGGAACAGATCAGATTCAAGAGGCTCCTTTTACAAAACGCTTATGAATTAGAATTCACACTTGAAACTGTGCTATAAATGAGTGTTCTGCTTTTAACCCACAGGAAAAGATAGAACAAAAAAAACCCTACCAAGAATATGTAAGCAATACTGTAGGTCTGGAAATATGGAGAGGTGAAACTCCTGTTTTCTTCTGGAATATATCTAAAAAATATTCTGTCTAAACTATTTCAGACACTCCGGCTGTTTCTCTAGCAGTAAGTAATAAATGATTCAGCCATGGTTTTGTGAAAGTTTTGCTGTTCTGGACAATATAGAAATGTCTAGGACAGGGACAAGATACTTAAATTGAAATTGTGAGTTAAATTGATGTGACTAACTGTGATGCCATGCTAGTTGAATAAAGACCTTAGATGAGGTCCTGCTGAAGAGTACTATTATCTCTTGTTTTACTTCTGGAGTGACAACTTGCATGACTTGAATCAGAGACCCTGGTCCTACATTTTCCCCCATCCTGGTTCCTCCAAGAACAATTATTCCCGTTATAGCCTATTTCTAGTAAAGTGCTTTTTTTTTTTTTTTCTCACTCACTCACTTCTGGCTCCTCACTGGGGAAAAAGCTGAGCAGGCCCCATTTGCCCCCTGGCCAGTGCATTTTGTTGGCTGCAGTGATACTTTTGACCTGAGTCAGTGCTGGCAGCCTCCTTCCCCTCAAGCCATGCAGCACCTGCTTGCACACTGGGGCTCATAGCAGCAACAAGAGCAGCAGATAGCAATGGCCAAGGCCAGCCATTGTTGACTCTTCAGAGTTTATGTTGATCCCCAAATTGTATCTGCTTCTTCTGCCTTTCTCCCCTCTCTCCAGCACATGGGGCCCTCTCTCGGTTTGGTAGCATGAGTGATGGAGCAGGGATGGAGAGAGGAAGGTGGTGGTGCAGCTGGGAGAGGAGGAGAGAGCAAGGAGGCACTCGTGAGACCAAGTGGAGAAAAGGAAGAGGTGGTTTCTTAATATCTGTGTTGATAGCTGGATAATAGGTGGTCTCATAATCTCTGTGTCAACAGATGGATTTTAACACCTTCTTCCAGTGCCCTGTACGCAGGATGCTTAGTCTCCCTTCTGCCATCTGAAAAGAAAGCAAGAGAAGTTATCTGACTCTTCTATGTGAATAAATTAAAAGCAAAAATATTTTTTAACTGTACCTTTCAAAACTTATCAAAATAATGACCTTCAGCTGCATTTTCCCTGTTTAACATCGCCGGCTCTTGATGGCGAGCGGCATCTTGTAGCGAGGCGGGCGCTTGGAGGCCCGGGAGCCCCCGCCGCCCCCGCCCACTCCCCCTGTGGATCCAGTCCGTGTATTCCCGCTCGCAGCAGTCGGGCCGGGAGGCTGCGCTCTTCTCCGCTCCGCGTTTGCCGCCCGCTCGCTCCGCAGCCGCGCCGTGAGGGGCCGGAGCCGCCGCTGCCCCGCAGCTCCGGCCGGGACGCGCGGAGTGCCCGGCGGGCAGGGCCGGCGGAGAGCGCAGGTAGCCCGGGGCGGAGGGAGCGGGAGGCTTGTCCTGCGGGGCGGGGGGGTTGGGACACTCGTGTGAGGAGCTGGCGTCGGTTCGCAGTCCGCAGGGGGCGGCGGGAGGCACGCGGTACCGCAGCAGCGTGTGCTGGGAGCTGGCCGGGAGCTGCCTGCAGACCAGGTGAGCGCACCTCTGGCGCCAGAACAAAGCTGCGAGGCGTGTCCGAGGTGCCCGTCTGGGGTTTGGGGATTCCCGACCTTGTCCTACACGCTTCCTGTCTGCGTGGGGTTCCGCTGAATCGGGGGCTGGGGATGGAGAGAGGGGCAGCTCGAAAGGACGAAGAATGGCGATCTGATTTAGATCGTCTTCTGGAGCTGGTGCTGCAATCCACCTGTGAGTTTTTTTTTATTTTTTATACGATCTGGTTGTAAAAGAAGCAAGTTAATAAGCAGTCCTGTGTTAGACACGTCTGCTGTCTGATCCACCGATGCGACACGAAGTGTTTAATCATGTACAGCATTGAAGAAAATTAGGCAAATGACAGTATTTTGTCAGTATAACATCTTGACCTTAATGTCTTATTTTAAATGCATTTGTCCACTAGATCAAGTATAACAAGATCCTAGAATTCCAATATTTTTATATTTATTTTTATTGCCACTTGATCAAAGGTTTACCTATCCCTCTAAAGAAATCAATATATTTGGGATATGAAACACCCTGAGCTCTGCTTCAGTATTTGAGTGGGAACACATGTTACAGCTGTTAACAAAGCCATTATACTGCAAATGGCATTGTGTCCTCAGATACTACTCCAGCATATCATTCCGTGCTTGGATGCAATGTAATAATAATGATAAAGCATATTGATAGTGCACAGTTTGATTTAGCCCAACTAGAAGTGTTCAGTTTACACCATCTGATGAGATGCAAAGATAACCACTGAGTTAGTCCTTGCATGTCGTCTCCTCAGGTTCATCCATCATCACTCCACACACCCAGCTCTGTGTTTTTGTCAAAATATCTGTTATCATTACCTGCTGAATAAGACTTTGGATGAGCAGATTATAGAAATTCAAAAAGCTATGTACACTGAGCATGCCTGGTGTGTAATATTCTGGATGTGATTTGAAAAGCAATAAAGGTCCAGTTTAACTATACATATTCCTTCCTGATTCTCATGGAGTGAAATTTGTTCGCTGGCATCAAGCTGCACCCATTTCTATCATCTCCAGTGTATTTATTGAATGAGGGAGCATTTTTGGTTTCCAGATCGTAGTGTAATGCTTTTACGTTTCATTCTTTATGAAATCATAATTGCCACTGCCCAAAGGTGGAGAGGGTCTTATGCTGAGCTTTATCACTCTCAACTGAAGTGTATTAAGGTTTCTTTTAAACCAAAGATTGAGAGATTTCTTTTTGGTGTTATAGTTGGTCCACCCAAATTTTGATACAGGACAGTCCTATAGTGGTGGAGGTGTGCAGTCGTTTTCTCAACACAAGTAACTGAGACCCTCAGTTACCTTTGCCAGGTTGCAGCCTTAAAATGACGTACAGGAGGTTGTTTGTCCCAGAGTGAGTAGTTCAGCACTGGCACTCACTGGCGTGGGAAAGTGAGAAGGTCAGCAGCGTTCATGGTTTCTGAAAAGATTGGGCACTTTCATGGGAGATAGTTCTGCTGGTGGCTAAATGCAAAAGGCAAGATGCAACCTTCATCTGAGAAAGGTTTAAAGCCCATGTTTATGGGAAGCTGAAGGTGTTCTGGGAGAGGATCATTTTACATGCCACATGCTGTTATACTACTTGTGAATCAGCTAATATCAGTCACTTTTCATTTCTGAGGGAGAACAATGAACTAGATAAGTCATTGATCTATCTAATGTGGCTGTTAAATTTTTATGATAATTTGTGCATCAAATAGTAATACTTTGCAGAAGTGAATTTGTTACACATAAGCACGTTCCAGCAGAGGAAATACAAAAGTGCATTTTATACTTGTAACAAAGAAAAGAAGCACATAATAGAGGCTGTTCAAATATAAATTGTTTGGGTTCAAATGTGAAGCATACAATACTGGAAAAAAAACCCAACCATAAAAGTAATTGCTTCTGACAAATTAAATTGATTCTTTTTCCCTGCACTGTCCTATATTATTTTTTCCTACAGTATTTTTTTGAATTGTTAAAATGGTTTTCAGTACTACAGCTAGGTTGGTGTTGTCTTTACAAAAGCGTGGATGTTTTGATCTGAGAAAAATTAAATAGCAAATGAAAAAGTAAAGCAAACAGAAGGAAAATGTTGGGAGAAAAACTTACCTACTAAGTTATAGCATTCTTATTCTTGCTGTCATTCTGCTTTTCATTTGCTTGCTACCTTGAGGCTTTTGGTAACCAAAATAAAATTGCCACTACTTCAAAACATCTTTACTTATTCATAATGTTGCGGTGTGTGTATCTTCTGAAAAATGTCAGTTCCAGAAAAAACTTCTATTTATATATTACATTGGATTGAAATCCAGCATCATAGGTGCAATAGCAATGGATTTCTTCAAAATTAAATAAGAAAAATTAGATTAAAGTGTTGAAGAAGTTTTATTTTTATGATACTAAGATCCCTAAAAGTGGTTTTTAAACAGATTACAGATATTTTACCTTTTTAATTATTAAAAAGAAAAAATGCTCAACAACTTTTATGAATATATAAGGTTAATATGATAAGGCATAAATAATATACAAATAAAAATAATATCCTACTGAAAAATTATTTTCTAGTTTTAGTTGCATACCAGGGATCTTCAAATCTTGTTATTCTAGTATTTTTACCATCTCCAAGTGAGACTAAGATAAGCAAAAAGGGGAGTGAGGCAAGAGAGGGAATTTCAGCCTATCCACTCTGATGACACTGCAGTTTTACTAAGATGTTTGAGGCTAGTGGTATAGAATGAAAAGTATATGATGAGGTCATTTGCAGGTAGTCATAGGAGAATACCCATTAAAATGCAAAGTAATGGAAGACTGAAATTACCTAATCTTAATAGAGTTACAACAAAAGCACAGTAAAACTAAATGCACTGGACTTTGGCCAAGACAGATTATGTTGGACTACAGGCTGCAAAAGACTTATTTGATTATTTTTTTACTTTCTGGACTGAAAATAATTTTCTGTGTTACGTTGCAGCCAGCTTCCCTAAGACATACAAGCACATTTAGACAAATGATATTAGTAAAACTGCATATTTCTTTAGCATAATAATACAAAATGTATGCGTTTTATATCCTTCTCTAAGGGTTATGAAGGGTGCTGTCAAGGTTATTTATCGTGAGCATAAATTAGAATGGGCTTATAAATCCTGCTGAAATACAGTGTAGCAGCTAATTCTGAGGATGTTCTGTCTGTAATAACAACTTTTTTTTTCATAGCGCAATCTATGATGACAGAATTATTTAGTTATTTTGTCAGTCATTTAAATTTGCTGTTTGTGTTTTTTTAAAGAAATTTTGTCTGTATGATTTTTTCTTCTCCCCCATCATCTGCTTCCTCTCACACTGTCTAGAGCATGCCTCCAGGAAAAAAAAAAACAGATGAAACATTTTAATTCTTTATTGTGTATGAAACACCTGGTGGTGGCTCTTCTGCTGCCCTCAACCCATGATCTGATTGCTCTTGCTTCATGTCAAAAGGATAGAGGATGGGGTAGAAAAAGAAAATTGTTCTAGAAGCAAAACATTATACTTCTTATGCAGTTTTGCGTTAAGAATTGCTGATTTCTGCTGCTTGGTGGGTTACCCCCATGTGTGCTGAGCACTTTGCTTCTCAATCAAGATTTCCATGAGCTCTCAGGAGGATTTTTAGCCAAGGTATGTGGTACAGCCTGAGTGAACAATATGAGTGTTCTGTTCTGCCTACTCAGTTCATCATCTGGGTGAATGGCCTTTCTTCTTAACTCTCCCTGATCTTTTTGCCTCTAGTTCCCAAATAGAATGATTAGTGCTGTAGAGGAGAATAGAATGTTACAGAAATTTATGAAATTAGAGTATTAGCTCTCACAGTTGGTTATAAAGGGTAATGTACAGAGAGGTAACTCTTTCCACAAAATCAGTGGGAATTTTGGTCCCATTGTCACGGAGTTAGTTGTTTGCTCCCGCTGAGATTCTGGCCCCAGCTGAACACTTCACAGCAGCCACTCCTAAGTGGGAGCATTTGAAAACTTCTGCCAAATTCAAGACTTTCCTCTGATAGCTGCATGCTGGGTATAGTTCATTGGCAACAAAGGATCTCTAGAAACTTAGTCTTTCTTCTCTTTTGCTCTGATTTTACATTGTTTTACTACCCTTGGGAGAACTTTCTTTTCTATCGTTGTAAATGTGCTATACAATCTTGTGTCTCCGTTAGTCACCTTTCCAAAGTCATGAGAAGTTTGCAGTGTGTTTAAAAGAAAACGTTTTATTTTCATATTTAAAAGCAGTGCCCATACCTTTTTTACTTAGGTCTCAAAACACCTTGAGAAAGATCTCAACTGCAGAGTCAGGAGAATTTCTGTCTTCTATTAAGAGGGAGAGACAGAGTTTGGCATGAATGTCTGAAGTGGCTCAATCAAGGTCATACAGCAAGTCAGTAGCAAAATGAGGAAAAATTACTTGTTTCCTTGGAAAAAGGATGTTCAGTTTTTCTCTTGGCCTTGCTTTTGTGGCATTTATAATGCAATTACCAAGAGCCTTGCAGCATCAGCTAATTCCCTTTTTGTTAAAAAGCAGTGTGAATTTCTTAATGATAACTGTTGCTGGCTACCACATGACATTTTAAAATGGAAGAATTCAGGAAACCATACATCCAGTATAAAATCTTGAAACATTCAGTAATTATATCATCAGTACAAAAGAGCAGGAAAAAAAAATCCAGTTTGTTCTCAAACCCTTTGCATTTGTGGCAATGTGAAAACAGGCTGCTGTCAAATAACATCTCCATTTCATAGCATTCTTCACAGTGCCTTTTTTCACTGAGGAGCTGCTGTCGAGCTCTTGTCTTTATTATTCCTGCAATAATGGGACTCTGATAGGAGTGTATTTCATATCAGTGATTTACTGTCTCTATTACAGCGTGACCCGAAAGCTGTAACTCCTCTGCCAGGGACTGGGGTTTGGAAGTGTTCCAGGGCTGCAGCACAGCTTCCAGGCCAGCTCAGATTCTCTAGTCTTGTGTATTTTTCACTCAGTTCAATGATTTTTAGCTTGGGCAGAAAGTATCAGAAATATTGCATAAAGGAATGGCCTTTGTTTGGGCAATTCTAATAGAGCCGCTGGTGCAACTAAAATGTTCACTGAGCTGTTGCAGTCTTCATAAGTAATCTTCCTCTTGCTTGTACCATAGGAGGAAAGGCCATTTCTTGAGTGTCAGACAGCACATGAAAGCACCTTGCATATGCTGTACAATATTGTTGGTTGGCACTGCTGGTTTAATGTTAAATCCTTCCGTTTCTGGCACAGTGCTTCGCAGACTGTAAATAGCACTTTCTCTGAGTTTCAGTGCGTGGTCAGTGAGGTTGCTGGTTTAGATATAAACCACCTAAACAAAATTATTCCATGCAAGCTATAACATCTTATGAAAGGAAATCAGAAGAGTTACAACAAGTAATGTAAGTTTACAAAGAAAAAGTTAAAGTAACCACAGAAGGATCATGTCACAGGATAGGGCCATACTGTGAGCAGAACCTTAAGGCTCTGGAAAGCTGTCAGTTGTAGACACATCTGGAGGCCTCTGACTTCAGGGTCTGATCATGGTTGCAGGGTGAAGGGGACAGATGACACGTGCCAGAAGAGGAAGTGATAGGATGGCTTTCCCAACACACTGGGGGGCTGGAGGCCACCCACAGCTTTACTGTATTAACTTGATGGGAAGGGGACAGGTGAGGAGGCACCAGGATATCAGCTGGCCCGTGCAGACCTGTGGACTAAAAAAAATGCGTCTGCTGCTCAGGATTTTAGTTTTTCCATAAGGAGCACTTGGTAGCCATTTGCATTTGGGTCTTATGAAGCTCGGATACTCATTTTCACCCTTTTGTGCCCCCATCATCCCTTGAGCATGTTCTCCATAAATGAGCGTCTTGTTCCACTGGTACAAGTGTCCAGAAAGCAGCACGCACTAGCTCAGTTTTGATTAATAGATGAAATAGAGTCCCTGTTGTTTTATGCTTAGTTTGTACCACTTACTGAAATTTACTTCAGAGACAAATTAAAAGCCATGGACATTTGAGGGCCATGAAGAATCTTTATAGTAGCTCAGTTCAGTCCCCAAACGTCTTGAGGTTTTACATTAAGTACAGCTCATTAAACATAGTTCTGAGAGTTTAGCTACTTTGCTTTGTACTGGGAGTATTTAGCATCTCTAAAATCACAAGTTATCTACATAGTTAAGTGGTATTGGCATGGTTTTGGTTTCTTTAATATAGAAATTGCTGCTCTTAGGACAGAGGAGATATAAACAGCCAGATACCGAATGGATGATCCCTCTTCACACTGGAGGATATTCACCTGAAGACCCAGGCACTGTGTCAGAATGTCATTTTCCCATTCCCTGGTGTTACCCCTCTTTTGAATGTGTAGTAACTGCTCCTGACGTGGACATTTTTGCCCTGTGGCTTTGGTCTAGCAGGTATATGCCACCCCAGATAGGTTCTCCTGATGACTGGGATCCAAACTAATTAATTTATTCTCTTCGGTTTTTTACACCATGCCAGTTCTCAAGTATTGGCATGTGCTGTGGTTTGATGTTGCATTGAACAGCTCATCTAGGCTTCAAGTGAAACTGCTTTAGTAATCTCTGTGGACTGTGAGTTATTGAAATCAATAGCTTCCTTTCAGCAGAGTTTAAACTGCTTTCTATTATGTGGAGCCTGATGCCATAACAGAGAGATGCTTGAGATGCTGCCTGAGCTGCTCTTTGAGCAGCGGGTGACATAACAAGGTATCTTTCTGAGTACAGAGGGCAAGGGGGCACATGGTGCTTTATTTCTAGGAGAAAATCTATTGCCAAGGTTGACCCAAAAGCAATTAGTGGTTCATTAAATTGTACTGGTGAATTCACCTGTGCAGTCTATTAAAATATTATACAGTTTAGGCTCAATTTATTACTACTAGTGGAAGGGTTGTAGAGACTGATAATGGATTACCTTACGTCTACCCACTGATGCTTGTTCTTAACTGGAATAGCAGAGCAGCCTGGTAGCTCAGCCAGAAATACCACCATACAGCAAAGCTGAATTTCTCCTACTGCTGATGTGGCTCCTTGCTTTCCAGAATCATTAAGCTCTTGTATTTCTGAGCATAAATGGGCACATATAAATGAGTCATTGTCCTAAATCCAAACAGCTACATTTTTCACCGTTTTCAAGCCCAAATGATGTCTTATGTAAATTGTGTAAGAAGTAGTCTTTTTAGCAAATTGAACTGAAAAGGGCTTTGGTTGTATTTCTGAGACTTTACTTTGTTTAAAAGGTATCTTCTGTCAAAACCAAAATCACATGAGTATACAGAGCTTTATTTCTCCCCACCCCCCATGTGCTACTTTGGGCAGAGCTTTCCCACAGCCAACAAAGAAAGAAGAGCTAGATGGCTGTAACATTTACTGACAGCCTTGCTGAGCTAGAATAGGTACCCTTGGTTATGCCTTGTTTCTACTTTTAAGGCTTCCATTGTAAAACTCCAAGTGAATTCGTAAGAGGATATTTATTTCATACGTTGTAGTACATACCCACAAACCATACTTCAAGTTCTTTTACATTTCCTTCCTAATGGAACATAATTTACTATAAATAGATGTCTTGATCTCTGTATGTCAGGAACACTGTTCAAAGTTCAGAATTCATTATGACTTTCTGTATTGATACACATTTGAGAGCCCATCAAGAAAAAAAAATGCACACATCAGTTACATAGCAAGAAGGTATTGAGCAAAGATACTCAGCACATACATTTAATAGAAACATGTTTTGTAGGTTTACTTCCCTCATGGCTGGTTTTCTCTCCTCTGCCACTTTCCAAGGTCCGTGTGTAACAGAGTCCAAGGCCATCTTTCTACATGTGGCACGGCAATACTGGTTTGGCACAGTACTGTGCTGGATTGCACAGCTTTGTGCTGCAGAGACTTGTGTATGTGTGAAACATTCTAAGATCCTCACACAGGGAACTTTATATAAATGGAAAGCTGTTCTTCATCTATGCAAAACCTGCTCAGAGCTATGGGACCAAACACATCATCTTTGTTTCCAGCTACATCACGCTATCATTTTCTTCATGGCTTTCTAAGTGATGCTACAAGAATGTATAAAAAATAGATGGTAGAACTAAGTGGAGCCAGTGCACTCTCCAGCAGTGCAGTAAGTTCTTGTGCTATTAGATGCTCTGTGGCCCTTTGAGCTACTCTCATAAATCTTTTAATGGTAAGTATGGAAAGTAGAAAAGAGAGAAAGTAGATTAAAAGTGTATTTGACTATGTGTCTACTCCTACAAGTAGCTCATCAGATGCATGCTGACTAGGTCAACTTGGGCAATAATCTGAATCAAAGTGTTTATTGGTTTCTCATGTAATAGTGCCTAGGGAGGAGCCACAACTCTGCACCTACAGGTGGTGTAGTAAGGGCAAAAAGGCTTAAAAAACAGATAACTAATAACACTGACTAGTATTGCTGTATGCTACTTACACATTTGTCACTTATGCACTGGTCCAGCCACAATTTTTTCCTCAACATAATTTATTTTTGCTTGTTTTCTTCTAGATTCATAAAATAATCAATTTCAGCATGTTGAATACTCATTAATGGTGCCTTGTGTCAGAGATGAGATAAGTTTAGTTGGTTAAAACTGGGTGCACATAATGCCACAGGTGTGAGTTGATCCCCATATGGACCATTTACTTAAGAGTTGGACTCGGTGATCCTTGTGGTCTCTTCCAACTCAGAATATTCTGTGATTCTGTGAAATATTCTTGAAAATACGTGTTCTTTACATCTTTTCACCTAGTGGATAAAGCGGTTCTTTAGTAGTGGCACATAATTTACAAGAGAGAAATAGTATTATGTTAATCGCTACGTGACATGTTTCTGCCACAATCATGGGAAATAAGTCCTGAAATCAAAATTAGTAACTAAGGATTCAATTCCGGTATCTTTTTACTGGTAAAGAAATAGCAAAATACAAATAACAAGTAATTGATGTTAAAGATATCTTCAGTGAATGATAACACACAAGACATGGGGCAACATCTGTGAGATTCTTGGCATACTGTGTGCTAGTTGTATAGATTCTTAAAATGTTTAATGTGGATGGGCAGTTGCACAGTTATTGTGTGAATGCTTAGTGTTAAGGGTTTGTATACTGCAATGCATCTGTGCTAGAATGGGTTCACCAGAATGGTCTTGTGTAATTGTGGCCTTCATCTCAAGTCAGAAGGTTGCGTGGTCAAGGCAGAAAATGGTTAAAACCGGTTGAAGTAAAAAAAGGTCTGATAAGTGACTTTTTTGCAGTCTTTTATAACAGAAATACCTGAAGGTAAGTTGCCAACAGGCGATTGTTGCATCAGATCTGAAAGCAATAATATAAATGTTGCTGTTGGGTAACGATAATACTGTATGCGGTAATATTTATGACTTTGCACCAGCTTATGTGCTAAACATTGGAATAATGGAAAGTAGCTGCATTGTACATTTCCTTTTTTAAAATAATGTCATTGTAATCATCTTTTGTTTTCCTCCCCTCTTTGTTACAGGGAGAAAATTCAATTTTAGTCGTGAGAACAAAGATATATTTCATTTTGCAATCATTGCACTCCCCAGGAATGGGTTTATTAGGCTCAAATGCACAGGGAAACAAAGTCTAATAGCCTAACATCAGAGGATATCGGTGCGTTGAGCCCCAAGGGACATGCAGGGGCAGGAACACGTTCACAGTCATGGAAGCTGATCTATTGTTTTGGCACTGATGAGATGCAAGCTGGCAGGACATTTGCATGGGATGATTTTCACAGCCATTGCTTGTGGAATGTTTTAAACAAAAAATGCAGGTCTTTAGCAAGGTGCCTTATTAGGTTGGGGGGTTTTGTTGGGGTTTTTTTGTTGTTTAGTATCTAGTATCCATCACTTATTTATGGAGTTAGAGAAGCATGGTGCTGAAGTTGTTAAATTAGTACAGTCATATTCATGGATCTTTGTTCTTGTCAGTCGGGATTGTGTGTGGGAGGCTATTAGCTTCTGCATGAAGTTCCACACAATAGATAAAATGTGAGTGAAATCACTAAACTGTTAGCAACAGTGGTTACAGTGTTTGAAGTGTCTTGTAATTGTTTCTTATATTATAAGGATTATTCAAAAATACAGCTATTCACTGAATATTGCCATGAATATTTTACTGAAGTAAGAGAGACTGAATATTGTGGTCAGAAAGGAATTTTGTCTGAGTAGTGTGGTCTGCCGGTAGCATTCAAATGCATGAACTGGCTTTTGTACATATTTTCTACTAACTGTGGGAAATGTACATGCATGGATGAGATTTTTTACTCACTATCAAATTTTTAAAGGAGATTTTGCTAATGGTTTGATCAAACTACTTTTTTGAAGGAGAGCTGGATGTGACTAATACAATTATTGTAAGCATTTAAGCTAGTCCTTACCTGAGTCATGAGGATGTGTCCACTTTATCAGAGATGACAGTCAGTGCTCCCTGCCAGCTTGTGAAATATGGCTGTAGCATTAATACAGGCTGGATAAGCACTAGCAAAGAAAAGACATTCTCGAGTGAGAAAGTGAAGGGAAAATGCAGGGACTAGAAAATCCATTCCTGTATAGTGGATTGTTATAATGATTTAATGTAAGCAATTTTCAGATTATCCGTCTTTATCATGTGCCCTTATGCTAGGTGTGAGGGGGACTTGAACATTGTGTTTTATCATTCAAACACGATTGCAAAGACAGAAAAGGTAGCTTAGTTCTGTGTGAAAACGAAGAAGTTGTTTTAGTCATGCTCTAGATTTCACCCGATTCCACCAGTTTTCTCACACTACATGCTTAGAGTGTAAATCCCAAAAATAAAATCCTTTGTCTGGTTTGTAGCCTTGAAACTCCATTTATGTATGTATCCCTGATGCCAAGTGCTCAGTAAGCTTAGGAATGTAGCACTGACATATATATCATGCTAGTTTTTAGGGACACTAAACAGCTCAGACTTCATATAATTGTTCTTGATTTGATTAGAACTGAACACGGACATATCCAAAAGATTAGTGATGCATTTTCTAGTAATTTTAGTTGTGTTTTTTCTTTTTTTGTAACAAAGTTCAAACCCAGATGTAATTTGGTTCCCAGTTTAACCCCAGCCTCTTAAAGCCCTTTCCCACTTCCTCTTCACACCTCTCAGGAGCTTTTCTTTTCCACATCTGTTTTCCTTCCTTTCTCTTTTATGACACAATCTTGTAATTTACAGGCACTTTTTTTTCTACAAAAACCAATTCTTTCAACACTTATCATTGCTCCTATCTGAAAAGGTTGCCTCTGAATAATATGGTGCTTTGAATAACGTAGTGCTGCTCGCTCTTTTCTGTCCCCTCTGTCCCTCTACTTCTTTACTCAGCTCAGTATGACTTTTTCCACTGACTTCAAGGGCCAGGCATTAACCTAATGAACCAGGGAAAGGTGGTTGGAAGTGTACCAGTGCCTCTGGAGCAATAGTCCCTCATACAGCACAAACATGATGCTTCTATGTGTCCTTCCAATTCACCCTGTGCTACCACAGAAGAAAGGAAGCCAAATTTCCCACTGTCATGTAAATATTGTATTAGACACTGCAGTGAGGCTTTGAAATGTTAATACCCCTCTAATGCAGACAGCTGACAGAGAGGGACAGTTTTGATTTGGTTGTGTCTCAGGCTGTTCCAACAGGTCCCAGCAGAATTCAAACAGCTGGTAGCAGATGCTGGTTTCCTGGGTAGTAAGGGCATTTTACATGATTTTGGGGTCATCTCAGCTGGTTGTTTTAGAAGGGAGAAAGCTACCTGGAGGGCAACTTTGAGAGACAACAGCTGTTTTAGAGAGTGGTGGCAGAGCCCTCTGTTCAGGTCATGGATGCCACCTGCCAGCTTACCTGTCAGCCCACAGCAGTAAAGTGACTGGCAGCAGGGTCTCAGCTCCCTCAGCCTTCAGAAGGGCTGGATGAGGTCCTGCCACCTCTCAGCACTGCAGGGGAATGAAAGGAGACTGGAGATGGATGGTTTTCAACCTCAGGCCACAGGGACACGTGGCCTGCTGGTGAAGGAAAGCTTGGCTCCCTTGCAAAGGAACGCTTGGGGCCCAGGAGAAAGGACCCAGGAGGACCCTTCGCCTTTGGTCTCCAGATGAAGGGACACTTGGTCTCCTGATGAGGAGACTGGAGAGGGACAGGAGTGACAACAAGTGATCCCGGCCCCCCCAGGAGAACTGAGAGGGTAATAGGCCAGGGCTAAGGATGGGGCATCTCTCACAGCAGTGGCTTCTGCTGGGGTGCGAGACTCTGGCCAACACTGTCCTTCTGCCTTCTCTTCCAATACTCTTCCCAGAATTTTTTCGTGGCCTTTTGTTCTTTGATGACTCCTTCACTGACTCCTTCATGCCACCCTTTCATTTTAATAATAGCATAGCACTGAAACGGAGTCATGTAAGGGCCTGAAGGTTTCCAGCTTTCATCTGTAATGAAATATAAAGAAACCTGTCAGGGTCTGACACAATCTCAGTCTCCTTCAGAGAGGGACTTGGGAACTAAGCTCTGGGAATCAGTGTGTTCAGACGAATTTTGTTTTCCTAAGCAATGAATTGTTTTAATTAATTTTTTTCCCTCTTTAATTTCTCATAGAAATTGGGAAGATTGACCAAGATATATATAAATACAACACCCCAGGATTCACTGGCTGCCTATCAAGAGTCCAGTTCAACCAGATTGCTCCGCTCAAAGCAGCTCTGAGACCTACCAACGCCTCCTCTCACGTCCACATCCAAGGAGAACTGGTGGAATCCAACTGCGGAGCATCTCCACTCACCATCCCACCAATGTCAGCCGCCACCGACCCCTGGCACTTAGACTCAGGTAAAGTGGCGTTCATGTCACATTAACTCAGTGGAGCAGTTCAGAGAAGAAACCTGTCTGCCTTCCTCTGTAGCGAAAACCAAAAATGAGAGTTAAGTGATTGATAGGTGACTGTAGGGCTGTAATCATGGTAGGAAATGCAAAACTGGAATGACAGAGATTTGTCACCACTTTTAAATGCAGTTGCAGAGGGGATTTTTTTGCTTTTTTTTTTGCTTTTTTTTTGCCTTTTTTTTTAATATTCTGCTTT
This sequence comes from Dicaeum eximium, assembly GCA_013396995.1. Classification (NCBI taxonomy): domain Eukaryota; kingdom Metazoa; phylum Chordata; class Aves; order Passeriformes; family Dicaeidae; genus Dicaeum; species Dicaeum eximium. The sequence goes on from VWZP01003421.1 coordinate 83,185, forward strand.
ATTTTTCTTTTCTGTAAGTCTTAGGCTATTTAAATGTTGAGTTTTGACCTAACTGATGTGATAACACTTTCTCTGTAGTCAGCAAAAAGCTTCAAGTACATATAAATAAGGTACTGTAGCGTTTCTTATGCTGTATTCCTAATAAGTGAGTATATTGCAGTCAGCTTCATACAAAGTAAAGTAAATCTAATTATAGGCATAAATGCATTCATGTAAAGTGCTGATTTGTTTTCTGAAATGTCTACTTCTGTAGGCCGTGTTCAATAGAAAATCCCATTAGTCATGGTGGCATTCATCTTGTGGTGAAAATACTGGAAACCAAAACAATTTGCAGATCCCAGCAATCTCACTCTGGTTTGTGACTGACAGTCCCTGAAGATATACTGTGGCTAACTTTAGAAGATTTTTTCTCTCTTTCGCTTCTTGAGTATCAGGTTACCTTTAGATTTACAGGGTCAGGTGTAAGTTGATGCCTCCCTTGCTTTTTGTCCTCATTCTGATTTCAATTGTAGAGCATAAATTAGAACCTTTCCCAGCAAATTTGTTGTTTGAAGCAGTATAAAATTAAAATGGTAGAGGGAAAAACTTAGTCCATAATGATTTTGATAATGATTAGTCTTTGAGTTTGGGGATGCATCCATATGCCAGGTTTTTATATGAGAGGAGGCAGCTATATATGTCTTTCTCAGAAGTACATGTCAAAGTCATAACTTTGAGGTTTGTTTTTTTGTGGGTGGTTGGTTGGTTGGTTGGTTTGGTTTGGTTTGGTTTGTTGTTGTTTAGGGTTTTTTTTTCCCTTGCAGTGTCAAGGAACTCCTTACAGCATTTCCTTTCATCTGTTCTTCAGGAGAGAAGTAGGGCAGTTGTTTCTAAAGAGAGACAGAGCTCCCTGTAGACCTGAGGGTCCCAAACATTAATACAAGCAGTATCATTCTTTAAAATGTGTTATTCCTTCCTTGCTGCCATGCTGTGCCATTGTAAGATTTCAGTATGTCTCTTCCCACTTATAACATACACTTTTCTACCTGAATTTTTTTCATCATAAATTAGTAGTACCTTTCTTCTCTGAAATTTTTAGACCTGTTTGTACCTGAAGGTTATGGTCTGTGCTCCTCTTTCTATACACACATATTTTCTGAAGGATTCCTCACTGGTTCATATCTTTAAAAAGTGTACCATAAACTTCTTGAGGATGTGTTGCTGCTGTGAATTATGTGCATATCATGGGCTTTGGTTGTTAATTTTTGTTGGTTACTTTTCTTTCCACTTCATTTCAGTGCAAGCTAGCAAAATACTATGGTGGGATTTACTCAGGATATTTGCACTGTTCCTAATGGCTCCTGCAGTTCAAAGAAAGAGATCCTGTTTGTCCTTGGTACATGCTATTATGCTTGACCTTGTGTTGGCTCAATGTCATCTCGTAAACTTTGTTGACCTGACAGATTGCAATTTACACTTTTTCTTCTGGATAAATTGTAGTACTGGACACAGAGACAGCATGAAGGATGTAAGGGAACGTGCAGCATGCTAGTAGGTTGGCTCAAGCTGTCTGTTAGCTTCTGCCAGTAAAAAATAAATTTCATTGCCATAGTCAGACTTCACTGTTTCAAGTCATGGGCAGACAAAGCTCAAGAGACCCACCTTCATTTTCAGTAATGATTAGTTTTTGGAAGACTGGGAGGTAGGAACCCCTCATCTTGTCCTCTCCAGTGATCCACAGCAGTAGAGAGAGACGATCATGTTGCTTCAAAGACTGCTAGTGAGGGACTGCTGTACACCAAAGAAAGCAACAATGTCACATGAGTTATGGTAGAATTAAATTTTACAGCAAAGGAGTGGTGTTTCACTGGTTCAGGAGTAAAAGGATATTCAGGTGTTGGTGAGCAATGTCTGGCTTCTACTGTGGGTGGCATTTCCATGGTATGAAGAGGAGATATCTCAGCAACTCATTTACCAATATCAGTAAAAACTACTGTGTCTTTGTGAAAGTATCAGTGGTGGCCTGACACAGATAGTTCAGTCACAGGAAAAATATATTCTGTAGACTGTGTAACCTTGAGTCATGAAAGTCATAGCTTGTCGGTCATCAAAATGATCTTCATCTAAACTAAAATGCTTGCGTTTTGTGTCACTTTGCATTAGTAAATTGGCAGTTTTCACTGAGGATTTTTTTTGTTTCCCAAACCCTACTTAAGACTTTCTAACACAAATCATGTTGAGAGAGAAAATGGAGGAATCAGAGGCATAAGTTATTGGCTCCAGAACTGGAATAGTCTCAGTTGTCTCAGTGTGAATTTACTCCTTTACTAAACTGGCTGAAGGGACAAAGACAAAAAGCAGCTTTGAAATTCACAGAAGCACTTATAGTGATGTTAAAGCAAAAGCCACTCACACTTTGCCACAAAGAAATGGTTGCAAATAATGTGGCTTTGAAAGCGGCAATTACTATATGCAGCAGTTCTTACTTCAAACATGTTTTTATCTGTAATTTTTAGTGTCACGTTACCTATTTAATTTTAAATAGTTCTTAACAAAACATGAGAGCTGAGGATGAATGTTTCGTAGTGAAAATAAAAAAGTTAGGAAAAATTTGTAAGAAGTATCATATGGTTTAAATTTCATTCAGTGACATATTCTGAACTCAGCCTAATTCATATTTTGAGTTAAGCTTAGGTTTTTAGCTTTGTTTCTCAAATATTGTAGAATTGAACTTTGAGGATTGAAAAGTGTTGCAGGAGGGGATCAAAGGTGTCTAAATAGAACAGATACACCAGACAAATGTAATGGTCCTTTCACCTTTCAACTGCAGTGCTGGATCAGATTTTGCAGATAATTACTAGAAGTTAAGCAGGTTTTGCCTGATGGGTGACCTACATGAAATGTTTTCTTTAAACTCTTCTGTGTAGTTACTGCATGAACATCTGCTACCTGCAAAACATTTTGGATGCCTTAACAGAGAGGCTAAAGGGAAAATCATAAAGACACGCATTAATCACTTGGCAGTTGACCTCTAAAAACTAGTTCAGGGATTTATCAATGAGAAGCCCTGTTGGTTTTCTCCCTTGACAAATGACCTGTACAGCTTGTCAGATTACTGTCTTGCACTTTCTGTTAGCCTTGAATATACATATATTTCACATTTACAATATGAGAATTTTTTTTTAATTCCTTTGTTATTTTATAAGTCCCACTTCCCTCCCTCCCTACCCCTGACTGTCATTTTGCCACTCCTGGGACATTATCTTAAACTGTGATCTTGTTCAGCTTGTGAGTATTCTCACAATGCACAGTCTTTTCCTGTTGCTATGGTGATTCTTTCTTGGTGGTGATGAAGTACAGGAATTCAACAAGTCATTATTTTCTGGAGCATGACTTTCTAGTGATTTAAAGAAAAAGTCAATAATGGCATCCAAGCAGATCATCAATATAGTTCACTTCTTCTGTTTTCCTCACATCAGTATTATATCAGTTCATGTCAGACAATCCCAATTTGCCTTGGTTACATCAATAGGGGTGTAGAAAAGAGGCTAAAAATATCCTGATCAGTGAACATATCTACCTTTACATATTATTCAAAACACTGAATGTCTGGCATACAATTCAAAACAAAAGTTTTTATTTCTATAGTCTTTAAATGTAATGGCGTGCATTTTAATATCTATTACTGCTGCATAGGTTAAAAAAAAAGCTAATCGCAAGAGGTTTTTAATATCTCTCAGTTCAAATTAGCTAAGGTATAGGTGAATGATAACTGACACCTTGCTCATTACAGAGGAGCAAACAAAAACCCAAACATTATTATTTTTGTAGTAAAAAAATTCCACACCTAAAATGCCTTGTAGTTAAAATTAGAAGTTGCTTATTATTGTAGTCACATTCAGTATGTGTGTGCTTTTACCTAAGGTTCTGCAGATTATGAATGAAATTTCACCTCCAAATTTTTCTTATATATACAAGAAAAAGGTTAAAAGAAACCTATTACATGGATATACCTCTAGGTTTTAGTTAAAATGTGCTCCAGCTTGCCAAACAACCCAAGCTTGAATTTAGTAAAAGCAGGAGATCCAGAAAGGCACATGTAGTGGTTTTCGTTTGCCAATTCTGAAATTTTCCCAATTTAAATTTTTCCCGGCCAATGCACCACTAAATGTGGTGGGTTTCAGTGCTGTTCAATCACCAGAGCACTTTTCTTGCTGTGAGATAGGATCAGGAAAAGGGCAGAGCAGGCTCAAAACTTCAAGAGAGCATAAAGACAGTTTTATTAACAGTAACTAAAAAGAAAAAGAGAAAAAAAGTAATAATCAAAACAAACCCTTCAGATACTTCTCCTCCCCCCACAAACATTCCCTTCCCACTGTCAATGTAAAGAAATAAAACTTAAAATTCCAGTCAGTCCACCACTTATAAAATAGTCTTTCCTCAACTCTCTCAGGGAGAAAGTCCCTCTTGTTCATATTATGGAAAACTTCTCCACAAGAGGAAAGAAAACAGTTCTCTTGTGGCTCTCAATGTCCTCACTAGCACCCACCCAAGGAAACTCGCTTCATGAGGCTCTTCCCACCTCCACAGCCTTCCCAGAGCTGTAGGTACAGGCCACATCGACGTTGGGGTTTTCTGTGTTTAAAGACGAGCTGTACAAAAGAGCAAAGGGTCTACTTCTCTCCTCTCCTCTCCTCTCCTCTCCTCTCCTCTCCTCGAGTCTCCTCTCCTCGAGTCTCCTCTCCTCGAGTCTCCTCTCCTCGAGTCTCCTCGAGTCTCCTCTCCTCGAGTCTCCTCGAGTCTCCTCGAGTCTCCTCGAGTCTCCCCGAGTCTCCTCTCCTCTCCCCGAGTCTCCTCTGATCATCTCAGGCAACAAAGATCTTGTTCTTCTTTTCTTTTTCTTCAAGCTCCTCCTGGGATCATAGCCACTGCATCACCTGTGTACTTCACTTCACTTGGAGACCCTCCTTTGCTCAAATTGGAACTTTCATCTCCCTGACAGTCTTTTGTGTGTTACAATAGAAGAGTCTTTTTTCCATAACTCACAACAGGTTTTCAAAACATCTTCTCATCCCTCCCATCTAGGCTCGATTTCTTCCTCGCTGACTTCGATGTCTCATGTCATTCCCTTTACATTGGCTGCCATCTGACTCTTTTTGTCTCAGCTGGAAGGAGGATTAGAGCGCTGAAGGGGTTAACAATTCACCCAGAGCCTGCCGAGGGCAGGTGACCCCCTGCCTCGGAGCAGGTGGCTGTAAAGATTTTCTTTCTTGGGGGGGCAGGCGGCCCATGTTCACAAGGCTCTGGCTCTTTGGCCACCCTTCCCTCTGCCTTCCTGCCGCCGCTGATGAAGTGGAGGGGGAAGGGGAGGGGCGGCTGCTGAGCCCGGGTGTGGGAGAGGAGGGGGCCCGGCTCCCTGGCCTGGGGGGCCCTAGCCGAGAGAGAAGCCAGGCGAGGTTCCTATCTTTCTCTGCTCCTGCCAGAAAAATGAAGTTCCCAGGTTTCTTCCTCACCTTTTTAACATGTATATCTCACAGAGACATACCTACAAGTCTAACTTCACTTACGGTTCAACCTCAAACTACAACAGCACAATACACACAAGAGTTTGCAAACTATGCTTTAGCAGTTCTAAGTTGTCATAGCACTCTCTAGCTGCAAGATGCATTTACTCTGAGTATGAACAGAATGGCATCTAGAGTATTTAACATGGGATTTAGTTAAACATATATTAGCTTCAACATATTACAAATTAAATGGAGCGGGATTAAATGCTACATCTTCAGTATTCTTCCAAGTGGCGTGACTTTTTTCTGACTGTGTAAGTTTAAACCCTAAATGCTCTGTTTTTTAGTAATAGTTGAAAGGCCTTACCTTTTACGAATCAACATCTTACTTTGATACCTATATTGAGCATGTCTGGCAAAATCATGTGCCATTGTTGTCCAGATTAAAACAGCTGCTTGCAGGATTCACTCTCTTTTTGTCACAAATTCATCCCTCTTCCTTTAGCAAGTGATGGCAGGAGAGTGAAGCAACAGCACTGAGCACTGGCCATATATCCAAACTCACCTATTTTGCCAGCTAATTTCTTTGTAAAGTGAAACAGAGCAGTCAATTTCTGCACCAAGAGAAAGTGTCACTCGTTACTGGTGGCAGTGCTTCTGGAAGGTCACCTTCCAGATCCAGACGCTGTAGGTTGAGTGGCGTCTCACCCCCTGACTAGTGGTACCACATCTCAGAGAGCAGAGCAGCAGCACCGAAGGAGAAGCTGGGTCAAATGTGTGCTGGTATGGATGTGCCTAGGAAGATGGAATATAGCTTTTGCCCTTGTCAAGGTCTTGTTACAAATGACCCAGTGGGAAAGAAGAATCAAAGGCGTGATTTGCTGATGGGTGACACTGCAGTCCTCAAAGTGCTCTTAGGTCACAAACACATGAACAGAACACTCTTCTCCTGGCCACAGACATTGAAAGGGTACACATCAGTGAGTCCAAGAGCATGAGCATTAAAGTCAGTGGTGACATATGACACAGTGCTCATTCTCTCTTTTAGGAGATGGCAGGAGAGCATGGTCACTTTCCTAGGTTTCCTGCAAGGGCATGCAGGTCCAGGCAGGAGGCACAGAGGAGCTTCACCACCTTTGTTCATGATGCAGCCTTACACATCTAAATTTGATCTCCTGGTGTTAGCAAAATTAAAAATAGATATGAAGGCATTTGCTACAATAAAATGATGCTCCTCCTTTTTCCAAGCATGTACTGCAATCAGAGAATCATACCAGATTCTCTCTTTAGGGTTACTGATCACTCAAAGTGGTTGGTTTGGTTTTTTTTTTTTAATTAACAGGGCATGTAAACATTGGAAGGCTGTTTGTCTGCCAGTTAGGTAGTTTAATATTTATACTCTTTACATAAGAGCATGAAGATGCACTTGCAACTTGCCCTGTGGGTCAACAGGTTCTTCCACTGCCAGTCTGGTGCATTTCTGTGATTGTTTACTCTATTGAGAGTGACCAGCATTCATCCCCTATGCTCCCAATATAAATATTGTCTCAGAAGTCCATGGCCTTGGCCTGAGTTGTTTTCAAACAAGAAGGTAGCAATTTTTTTAGGTGACAATTTTTTGTCAGACAGTTGGGAAGGATTAAGTCTAGCAGAAACTCATAGCTCCGTTTCTAAGCATGAAGCATTTCTTGCAGACAAGAGGGTAAGTGGTAAACGTTTAAATGCAACAGTTTCTATTTTTCTTCTGCCCATCAAACAGCTAACTAGGAAGAACATGTGTCTGAAATTTGGCACAATCAGTGCTTCATCCTTAAAGGGTTTAATTATGGTGCTTGACTTACTGCAAATCTCTATTGATTTGAAATAAAAATGCCTCCCTCAGTCTCATGTAGCTCCTTCACATAGCATAGTTTTCTCTTAACTCTAAGACTATATAATTTCTGTGTGGGATTTCTGACACTGTCTAGTATATCAGACAGTTGGCAGACAGCCAAGCTTGTAAATTCTTCTGGCATTCAGTGACAGACCAGTATTGTAGCTGTTTCATAAGCAGTGAATTGAATATTAATGCTGCTACCTAATGGCAAGAGAAGGTGCTAATACTAAAAAGAGAGTCTTTTCCATCCTCTACAAAGACTTTATTTTTTACACAAGTACTAATCTTAAACAGGAATATAGAGATGGCATAAATTAGGGGGGAAATGGAGTAGAGAAGGAAGCATTTAGACACCTGGGCACTTCATATGGCTGCTTTCTTTTTTCCTTTCCTCACGCAGAAACACACTTCCTGTGTAAGAGGTTATTGTAGATTACAGACAGGTCATTACAGCTATTAAAGGGTTTTTTAGGTTTAAACTCTCCAATCTGACCCATTTCTTATCTCCAATCCAAGCCTTTCTCTTTTTTTTTTTCTCCGTTTTTGTAGCTGGCATAAGTTTATAGGTTTGTTTGGTATACTTGGTCGTTGGGGTGGATTTTCTTCTTTTGGGAGGGAGAGGAGGAGTGTTTCTTTCACATATTCCCTCTGGGTCCATTGTCAGTGATTAGCTATATACAGCCAGGCTTTGACCAGCATTAACTCCACTGCTCCTTTGAGAGCACCAAAGCGCTTCATCTCCTACATTAATTATAAAAGGAAGTATTTATGTATCTTCCTTAACAGGTGAAATGTAAGCACTGCTCATAAAATTTGCATGGAAGTGATAGCTTAGGCCAGTATGACTAAGAGTCACTATGACTCTTATCTGGAGTCATAGTGAGACTCAGTGTCAAGCAGATGTTACTACCAGGAATTAAAAGATAGATTAGGTCTTTGATGGATGAGGATGCTCTAATGTGCTGCAAATCAATTGGAAATCTGGCAGAGCAAATGTTCAAAATACTAATTCTTGGATCCTACTTGCTGAAGTTCAGCTGCAGATAAAAAAAATCAAAGAGTGATGCCAAATGTCTGTTCTCCTTTTTAAATGAATAAAATTATGTTGTTTACAAGTACCAGATATTAGTATTATAAAGTGTCTTGCCTTACCACTACTTTGTACAATTACTTGCTTGTGTGCCAAAGGAGGTGTGAAATGATCATACAAAGAGGGAAAGCAAGGAAGAATCACCTAACACATCCCAAGAGAGTGCAGGAATGTTTTCCCTGTTTTTTATTTCATCTGGGACTGACTGGGGGAGTTTGAGCTGGAAGAATGGGTCTCCTAATAAGGCACAAGTTTTTCAGTCCCTTTGCTAGGAAGATTGCCTTTCAAGAACAAAAAAAAAAATGTACAACTCCTTAGTGTAAGCCGTTGATAAAACTCAATTTCCTCCTCTCCTTAAGAGTATGGACAGCAAAACTCACCTGCAGAAGGAAGTTAAAGGGCTGGTAACACAGCAATTCACAAATTGTTATCTTGACTGATTGGACTGTCTGATGTCTAGTGTTGAGAGTCTGTAGAGTCTGTATTGTCCCAGTTCATTGACCATGGAGCTTTCACTTCATTTTCTCCCAGCACTGCCATTGTTCATTGTTAGCATTTCCACAGTTCATTCTAAAATTCATGCTTTTTTTTACTGTAATATCCAACAACATTTTTCTTCTATAATCCCCTTTTACTTTTCCACTGTCCCAGGAATTTACATGCAGAAGGGTGTTCAGAGGACAATGTTTCTATTAAGCTATCATTTAAGAGGATTTTTTAATTTATACTCATTTTGTGTTGCAGTAAGAAGTCAGGACTGGACAGCCTTCACACTAAAAATATAAACCCACAGGTTTTGTGTTTTCCATTATCTCTGTGCATTTATCTCTCTCAGCAGAACTCACCAGAAGCTAACATAAAAACCGCTTGAGATTCAATGAAAAGTTCTTAGGGAAAATAAAATGTAACCTTTCAAAATATTTTTGATCTAACAGAACATACGTCACAAAACTTAGTATAAGTTATTGGTCCAGATAGCTCTAATGAATTGGAGGATTTCTTAGCAGTTATGTTAGGGTTTTTTCCTCTCTATCCCCCCCAGTCAAGATGGTTGTAAAAGATTGAAGAAATTGGTGAATTTTGTTCCAACCTGGAGATTTTCATGTTACAAATAATTAGCATTATTGGAAATAGAGAGAAGAAATAACATTTTTAAAAATAAAAGCCCTGGTTTTCCCTCTAAGATGCATGTCTGTGCTGGTAGTTACAGAATTGCTAAGTGGGTGTATTTTTTCCAATACCCTGTAACTTGTGCTAAAAAAAATTATTAAGTATGTGACTGTGAAGATTTCTATTTACATAAATTCAGAAAAGTGGTTCATAATAGGGACATACATATAACCCTCTAACACTACACTTGAGGCATCACTAAAAATTCAAGGGGTGACTGTTGACCCCACATAGTATGCTAGAACAAACCCAAACTTTTACAAACAACATGGTAAATGGTATCTTTTAAATATTTTGTGTGGAATAAGTGGGACGTTGGGTTTTTTTAAACTTGGAGGTGTTTAATATTAAAAACAGCTTCAGCCAAATTCTTGGTTCTATACTTAACTTCATGTTTAGTAGGACTTGAAGTAAAGTTATTTAACAGAGTTTAATGTTAAACAGTCCTCCCTCGGAATATGCTCTCAAATGCCTAGAAAAGCAGGAATAGGGGTAGCTTTCCTTCTTTCTGAGTTTTCAGCTTAGGGAAGTATGTAAAAAATTTTTAAATATTTTTTTTAAAAGTATTAATTTAAAAAATAAAAATATATGAAATTTCAATACAACGTAAGACAGATAAAAATATGCATTAAAGAGACAGCTTTTTAAATACTGCTTCAGATATTTTTTTCTTTTACTGAATTGCTGCAATTTTTGTGTCATGGGAGCTCTTCAGAGAGCCAAACTCAGGAGGAGAGAAGTGGGTGGGATGGGCACAGGTAATGAGATGAGCACAAAAGGGCACTCTAAGGGTTGTGTTGTTCACCTTTGATGTAGGACTCTGTAATGGCATTGTTTACTCCTGCTCCATCATTTCTGTGCATGTGTTTAGAGTTTCACTTGTGGTCCAGTCCCTTCAGGAAAGGGAATGTGCCTGCAACTGCAGATTAATTTCTACTATCAAGAGTCAAGCAATTAGGTTCTCTACTTAGAGTCTGTAATAAGGAGAGCTCTGTAATTTCAAACCACAGCATTACAGTCTCACCTGACCAGCAGAGTTGACATAATTTACAGAATACCACCAGAGAGCTTGCTTTTATTTTTCTCCATGCTGTGGTCCTATGGAGAACCAGATTAGTGAATGGATCTAGTGTCCAGTACTTTCTCATAATCCTAACATGTGGGTGTTTGCTGTCATTGCAAAGTCAATTCTTGGATGCTTGGCTGCAAAATAGAATTAGGAAGAAGGAGTTATAGTTCACATCTTTTCTTTTATTTTATCTTACTGTTCTAATCAATGCCTTGATTGATATGGGTTTTATATACCTTGTGGTCACCAGACACGGGGGTTCTGGTTGCTTCTCCAGTTCATATTTATGTGAAAACCCAACTGGTTTAAATAACTGACAAACATCTCTCAAAATTGTGGACATCTGTAAAGATGAAAGGCCAAAGAAGTCTTGTGGCACATTAGATCTAGTATGAACAAACTCACTTTCCATCATTTCACATTTCATTGATTGTTTTAGACCGGTGATAACTCTCACACTTCCTTTTTAGGAGCAAATCTAAACTGTATCTTCCTTTGTAGTGTGGTATATTTTCACCAAGACATGCCCACTCAGAAAAAAAGTTTGATTTAAAAAATTACTTTCAATGACTTATGTATAACACTCCTGGTATCTCAAAAAAAAAAAAAAATTGCCTTTTTACTGTGTGCTTCTTGATACTACTCTTTACCTAAAAATCCCCACCCCACTGAGGTTTTGGGTTTCCTCTTGCCTTTACCGAACAGCCTTTTGCTCATTTATCAGCCCACACTCACCTTCTGGGCTACTTTACCCAGACAATTTTTTAATCTCAATTTTGCAAATTTGCAAAAGGCTTTTATGTGGGATCCATAGTAAAACATTTTCCCTCTGGAAATGGTAGATGCAAAATCATGCCTGTCATAATGAAGCAGAATTAATTCACTCAGCTAAACCAAGCACATCTGTAGTCTTTAAAATCTAATCCTAATTGTCCTCTGTTTATCCAGTCCCATCTTCCCTCTCCATTCATTGAGGGCTGCTGTTTTGCATCTGACTGTGGCAATGACCATGCTGGGCATGCTGAAAGATGGTAGGTCTCCTACTGCATTTTTGTGGTCATCTAAAGCTTCAAATGTCATTAATATGATGGCCAGAATGTGGAATTTGCCTGCAGTCAGTCTTTAATCACTCTTTTAGGTGCTGGAAAGTTTCTTCAACCCCATTTACCCTAATACCAGAAAGTTGAAAAGTGCAAAACATAAGTACAGACTCTGTAGATTTACTCTGTGGTTACTGAAACTATGGCATTGTAAACAGCAGCCTATGAAAGAAAGAGAAAGCAAAGTGTACTGTGTCCCTTTACGTAAGTTAGCTTCAGGATGGTGGTGTTTGAAGCAGACCATCAGCTGTGGAAAGAGAGGGTGCAAAGAACAGCATCAGCCAGCTTGGATCCCGGAAGGGAACCAGATGAAGTGATGTTTGTTAGCCACACAGGAGCATAACATTTCCCGATACAGAACAATCTGTCCCTGTACTAGCTGCAGGTTTTAGGAAAAGGTCTCTGGTGTGCCATGACAGCAAACTGATGGCTCTGTGCCACAGCTGTGTGAGCAGAGGATTTCAAGCAGCTGGCAGGACATTTCTTGGGTCAATATTTAGCTTTTCAGGATAGATTTTCTGTTTTCCAGGACAGATTAAAAAGCTCTTTGCTCCGTTCTTCATGTTTTGAATCACACACGTGAGACCCTGGCTACTTGGAGAAACCTAGGGAAGATTCATTTTAGGAATTTTTCTTTATGGCCTATGAATAGCTCTTCATATAGGCTTCTGTGCTTTTACCAGAGGATCAGTATTACTGCTGTCCCTTTGTCGGCATGCTGTAACGTGTTCTTTCCTCTTTTAGTTCCTGAATTTCAGCAGCAATGGAAGAAAAACTCCTATTAGTTGTCATTTTGGCAAAGTTGCTTAATATTCCCAAGGAATGTGACTGTAGTAAGGTCAGAGAGGAATCCCCATGTGTTGGAATGATGAAACTCCTGTCTGAAATATCTGGACTCGGTACCTTTTGGGGACAATATTCTGTTAAGCTCATCTTGGAGGGTCAAGGACTGTACCCTCATATGTTCTTTTCTGCCTAATTGCTGTGGCAGGAATTGCCCTTTTGTGGTTCTTAGCTATCTTTTGTGGATTTATAGCTATTTCTGATCTTTTGAGAAGCTACTGAAGAATTTCAAGGGAACTTCCCATTAAAAAAGGAAACTAATTAGTTGTTTTCTTTCTCCTTTATCCATCTATAATAATACTTCAAGTAAAAAAATTGTATTGATATTTATGCAGCAAAATATATTCTATAACCCACATTTGGATGAGATTTTAGATACAATTTTTCAGTCAAAAAATAATACACCGCATAATACACAAGCAGGTCTCTTGGTCTCAAGAATAATAGAACAGCAATTCATGAATTACAGTGATAATATCTGCCAACACTGCTGCAAGTGCTTTAAAAAAAAAGTTTCATGAAAGTCTAAGCTCATTTTTTCCCCTGCAGCACACCTGGTTCTCCAGCAGCTGCAGCAGGGCACAATTTTGCCAATCTGATGGTGAGCTATTGCTGAAATAGTGTCCTCTGCTCCCAGACACGTGTTCTTGTTTCCTTTTTGTCAGAAGTGAGAGTCTCAGAGTGAATCACATGTGCTTGTTGATCCAATGGACAGCTCCTCCAGAGTGTGTAAGATGACTGGGTGCAATGGAGAGCAGCTGTGCACGGAGGCATTGGGTCCAGTCCTAGTAGCAGCTCTCAGACAAGATCAAGAATGGAGCTTGGCATCCTGCATCATGTCCTTCCTTATCCTGCAATGTGCTTCAGTGCCTGTTGAACATCATAGACTGTGGTCTTCCATCTGCCAGGAATCTCTTGTAGTATAGCCAGTGTGATGTGGTGTTGCATGAGGGGTCACCAATTGTTACATGCGTGATATAGGGCACAGATGAAGACGACATATTGACTCCACGATTCAGAAGGAATAACAAGCATTTATTAATAGAAAATCACACCCTTGTAGAAAGCATCGTGAACGTAAGACCTGATTGGTCTTTAGGAGACTTCTGTCACACTTGGTCAAACAGGAAACAACTCCTTCTTGTAAACATCCCACACAACACCAGGTGCAAGGGATAAGATAATAATTGATTTAATTCTTTGAGTTTCCCAGGCTGAGCCTGGGAGAAGCTATGTCTCTCTGTTACCAGAGAGTGTGAGAATACCACATTGTGGCATCAAGAGGGATCATGCTGCCATGAACAGCAGCTTTCCTCTTTCTTCACACTTCACTAGTGCCATTGTTCTTGAATTAAGCTTTTAAAAGAAAATAAAATATAATATTCAATTTTAAGGGAAGGAGGAACTATGACCACTGTAGATTTTCAGATTTCATGTGTGAGGACACAGGAGAACTCTAAAGCAAGTAGCAAATGCTAAGACTTGTTAACTGCCTGTGGTGCTGCTTGGATGACAAGGAGCCTCCTTTTGGGTTAGAATGGCAGAGAGGAATTCCTTGTGATTTGGCAAGCTGACACTTTCCCCACAGTATTATTTGGCTTTAGGATTTTCCTTGAGATGCAGGGAGGGCAGGTTTAAAAGTAGGATTTTCCACTGCCCGTCCCTTTTAGCACTGCAAGGGTATGTTTATGGATCCTGTGCCAAAATGTCTTCATTAATGGTCCTGGCACAGTTCTTCAGAGCAAAATCTACTGATACAGAAGCAGGTACTCCTTTATCTTTTACAATTTATAGCTTGATTCATTTCAGAGGCGTGTAGACAAAGGTTTTCAGGAGTACCAACTAATGTCAAAGGCACAAGTGCCGCTGGCAAAAACTGCTGGACAGGGTTCCTCTGCTGAGCTCCGAGAAGCATGCTTCTGTTCGTCCCCCAGGCAGCCAGCCAAAGCCTAGCTGCTGAACACACAGGTGGTTCGACTCTCTCCCAGAGTAGGCACACAGAGGGCTACTCTGGCCCCAAACCTCTCTTCAGGCCACGTGGCGAGCTGAAGCCATTCATTCTTTTGTGCAGCTGCTTTACAACACAAAAGAAACTTTATTATGGATTTTAGTCCATGGTAACAGAAAGACAGTTGAATTCCCTCAGACTGTTTTTGGTATACTGAATGCACCATTGGTCTGTAAAGGCAACTGATTATTTTCATACAGTATCACCTGATCCATCAAGCAAGGAAAATACAGTGGGGTTTTAAATGCTGCCCTGAGAAGCAGTTCATACGCTTGATTATTTTAACTTTGTCCAGTTAACGCACTTTTAACAACATTTTCTCTATTTCAAAATCAATGTCTTAGTCCAGTGGCAAAGAAGGAAATTATTGCAACCGCTCACCCAACTTGCTTAGTCATTGCAGTGTCTAGTTGCTATGTCTGACTATAAAGAAAATGCTGACAAGTTTAATTGATGAGATTGCCTTTGAAAAGCCTCGGTGATATTTTCTGGAGGTTAAAACCAAGGCTAACATCCAAATTCATCCAATTCTGCTGCAAAGAATTTCTCCTTTTCAGGTCTCTGGCAAATGAATGCTGGCACATCTGCCTGTATTTCCTCTCATTTCCTGTGTACTAGAGGCTCTCCTCATCCACAGCCTCCCATGCCTGCCATGCCTCAGCTCCCCCAGCTCACAGTCTTGATCTTCAGCTCCAAAGCAGCTCCAGCAGTGGCTCAGCTGACATGCTGGGCCTTCTTCCAGAGCAGCAAAAGTGCTGGCATGTGCTCTGTGAGGTAGCTGCTCTATGGCTCTGACCAACAGAAGTTGCAGCCTCTCTCTTACCTTGGACTGTGCAGCAGCAAAAAGGATTCCAGCTTTTTCTTTCAATGAGCTTGAATTTGAACCCAATGGTGGTAACAAAATCCTGGAAGCTTCTGAAGCCTTTACTAGGTAGCAGTGACAAAGAACAGACAAGACAAAAATCTTTGTAATAATAAGTATGATCACACACTTTTAAAAGAGAGAGGTTATCTTAGTTTTGTGCTATTTTACCACTTAAAACTTACTGACTTTATGTTAGTAAAGGACAAAATATCTTTCTGTACTAACAGCAATCCTTACCTAGGGTATCTCCATTATTTTAATTTTATTTTTGTTTTGAGGAGCAAGCAAGTAGTTTTGAGGGATTAGATAATATTAACAGATCTTCTTGGTTTTCTCCATCTATAGGTAAATACCTAGTGATCACAGTCCTCTTTAAGTTCTATCTGAGGATGTTGGATGTATTTCTGAATGTCTGTAGAAGTTTCACTGCTTTTACAACATGAATCTTTAATTCTCTATTTACAGCAAGTGCTGATTTCCCATACAATGGTCAAGCTATAGGAGGTGGAGTTAACAGAAACTCAGCTATTATTGGAGGTAAGAAAATGGTCTACTTTTCCAAGATACTTCGCAGTATATGTCTCTGATGACTGAATTGCAGTTGGTAGTAAGGCTGCATATTTCCATATCCAGGTTTAGGTTTATTGCTTTAGACTTGATTTGCTGTGTAATTTTTTCTTTCTGATTTATATTTTTATTATTACTTATAGCTTTTCCTTATACTTTGAAACTTTACAATACTGGAAGGATAGCATTGCATTCTTCAGAAAAATTCAGGCCACACTTAAACAGCCTCAGTTAACCTGCCCAATGCATCAGTTAATGTAAAGTGGCATAACATAAAGTGGCTGATAACAAGATTTTTTTAACCTGAAAATTTTATAACATCTTCATCCTGGAATATTCCTTTGCCTGTAGAGAAGGGCCCAAACAGGAACAGTGTTGTTTTATCACATAGATACCTATGCCTAAGAGGATAACGTTCATGAGACTTCTCTATAACAGGGTTGCACCCAAAATAGACCATTTCAGGGAGAGCAATTAGGCTAGAATTGATCACAAAACTGGAACATCTACAATTATGTGGAGACAGTGCTTAATGGGTGGCCTGAGCCAACAGTGAACCAAGCAAATCTTCAAGGATGTGTAGAGGAGCTAGGTCTTTACAGCTGTTGACTGTAAAGTGAACATCAGAGATTCCCCCTTCAAAGAGCTGCCCACACATCACCAATACACCCCACTGTTCTGGGAGTGCTCAGCGCCCTCTGCCTCATGGTCAGCAAAGCTTAGGTCTGTAAGCAGGTATTAATGTTGAAGTTTCTGCCTATGGGATGAGAGTCACCAGCAGACTTCATGGAGCTGCATTTTGTATATAGTAGAAACTATATATATATATTAGAGCAGTGGAAACCAAGCAACTGTGGTGATGCCCACCTGCCCAAGTAGCTTCAACTCAGCTCAGAGGAGTTTTGGAATCCTTTCTTTGTGTTAAAGTCTGCAGCTGGTCTCACCAGAGGCATCTTTTCTTTCCTCCTGTGTGCAGGTGTCATCGCAGTGGTGATCTTCACCATCCTCTGCACCTTGGTATTCCTGATCCGCTACATGTTCCGCCACAAGGGAACCTACCACACCAACGAGGCTAAAGGGGCAGAGTCAGCCGAGAGTGCCGATGCCGCCATCATGAACAATGACCCCAACTTCACGGAGACCATAGACGAGAGCAAGAAGGAATGGCTTATCTAAGCCCTTGGGGATGGGGCCTGGGGTGGGATATGAGCTGGGCCAGTGTGGGACTGGGATGACTCTTGCAGTGGAGAGAGAACACTCTGTGTCAGACATTTGAGCACACATAGGATAAAAAGATCAGCACAACTGGAGGAGCAAGTGACAGGAAAATACCACTGAGACTGGAGAAAAAAAAAATAATATCTCAAGCATTTAAGAAAAAATACTTTTTAATATTTATTTACAGCAAATTGCCCCTTCTGTATACCAACAACTACAACAAAGAGCAGTTTTGCAGCTTCAGCATTGGTTACAATTTTCAGTAATACCTGTCTGTTTCTCTGTGTGTTTAGAGATGTTCTGGATACCTGTGACAAGAAACAGAGCTGGTTTTTTATATTTTTAAAAGCTGTTTAAAATGTGGGTGGTTCTGTCCTGAGAGCAAGTGGCAACCCTTTCTTCCCCGTGTTCCTTCCTGGCTGGCCACTTCCCTGCAGGCTGCCCTCAGCCCTGCACCCTGACCACACCACCATTTTTTTGGGTCACATTTATGCAGAGGTTCAGGCTGGGGGTGGGATAGGGGTGAGGACTAATGCAAATCTTACTCGCTAGTTTCTCAACATCTCATGTCAGCCTTAGCAGGACCCATCTTCTTCACCCAGACACTTCACTGATTGTGTGCAATTCTCATCAATAATGTAAAAATACTGTTATTACTACTACTACTACTACTACTACTACTACTACTGCTACAGAGGATTATCATAAAGCACAGGAGGCTTTAAAGGTTTTTTGTATTATTTTGTTGGTCCCTGAGAGAGGATGATGCTGTGTGAGTCTGTACACAGTTGGTTCCTGTGTCTTTGTCTATGGCACCAGGTCACCACCTGAGGCATGTGGCAAGTTAAACTCAGCTCTGCCTATGGCATATTGGCATATACTGTACATCGTAGTAGGGAATTAGAGCCAGACTTTGTTTGCTTCTGTTTCTTCTTAATATGCAGTCATAGAAGTATTAGTACAGCTTTAGTCAGTGCATTTGAACCCATGGACTTGACATACTTTTTTTTTTCAACTTGAGGGTAACAATTTATTTCTTAAATCTCTTGTTTTAGTCCCTTTGCAAGGAAAGCCTCCGCTGACAGTGTTTGCACAGTCAGGAAAGTGAGGCAAAGGAGACTTGAAAACTCTGCCTCCAGAGCATGTGAGGAACACACAGCACACAGAGTTACTTTTTAGTACAGAGATCTACCCAAACTATTTTACTGTCTTTGTAAGACATTTTTAAGAATAGCAAGGCCAATGACAAGTACAGCATTGCATCCCATTTTTTCTCTCAAATCAGGAGTGTCATAGTTGTCACCTGAACAGCAGGCAGGCAGCTAGGAAGAAAGACAGAGGGGCAGCCTGAAGATTTAATATCCTTTAGTGGCAATAACAAAGCTTTAACTTGCCCTCTGTAGGCAAGCATGGTTCTCCTATAGTCTGAATTGATGGGAATTTAAGGCCTTAATGGACAGGTTTTGCAGTGGAACAGAATGAAGGAATGCATATACTGCAGGGGTTTGCCATGTGCTGGAAGAACAGAAACAATACGAGGAATTTCCCTTTAAAAGTATTTATTCTTGTGACAGTCCTTGATTTGCTTTGTGTTTAATATTTCTGGGTTTAGTATGCATGGATTTAATTAATTTTTCTGCACAAGAAATACTTCTTTTTTGTCCAAACATACGATCTACTACACTGAGCAGTGCTGGCATTTTTGATTCCTTATTTCTTTGGTTGCAACTTTCATTATTCTAATTGACATTTTAAAAATGGGAGGAAAATCATGTAGGGGAAAGAAAATATTGGAGTCTTACTGGAACAAGACATTGATAAGCACAATTTTTCAGAAAGTCAGGCCAGGTAGTTTGGGTTTTAAGGATGGTAGCCTAAAATCCTGTTTTGGAAGAACATCATCATTGAACATAGATATCAGAGCAAATCAAGCTCTGATAATTTCTTCTATTTATGGATTTGGAATTAGCATACAAAAAATTTGCCAGTTTTAAAAGCAATTACTGTTTCTCAGGTAACATACATGGCAGAGAGGTTCAGGTAGGCATAAAAATTACCTCTGTCACTCTTGTGCTCTGCAGTCTTTTGCCGTGCCTCCAGTATTAACCTCTCCCTCTCTTGTCTGTAATCAAGCAGATGAGTCCTGGGTTTAATCATGGGTGTAAAATAAGACTTCTCTCCTTGGGGAATATCAGCAAGGGATGGATCTACCGTGTACCACCCCTCAGCAAACTACATAGCAATCACAGATGTCGCTGTAGGATTGAAAAGGCATTATCTTTTCTCTATGATTTTATGTTTCATTTTATTTTAATGGTATTTTAGTCCACTCTGAAAAACATCCTTGCCTGCAACTTCAAGATACCAAGGGAAGTGAATGGAGCATCGTTTGCATAGATTGGCATTTGATTTGCAGAAAAACCACTCCTAATCTAAATTTAATGTCTGTGAGGAAAATCAGACTTCTGTACCCTGAGAGACTAGAGTCCTCTGCTACATTATGTGGGAGAGACAGATTTAACAGCCATAGTGCAAATTGCCAAATGCTTCAGCGTCGCATTAGAAGGGAAAGATGGCTTACCCATGTCTAACCAAGTTCTTGGCAAAGGAGAGAGACTGTCTCTGGTTATGGTAGTTAGGCCTGTGATATCTATTCACTGATTTTCAAAAAAATTGCCAGCTAATCTCCCACAACCCTGGGAGATTAAGCAAGAACTTCTGGAAAATAACCTTTGACCATTGCATAAGAAATAGTTATAAAATAGTGTCTTAAGTTTGAAAAACAGTTTAAATTTCTGAAATCAAGTAAGGATCATCTGCACCTCTCCACTGGAGATCAAAGCTCTCAGTGTTAGTGAAATAATGTAAGCAATATTTTGGGTTCTCATTCACAAGACTTGCAGACCAGCAGGTAATGAAACATGGAGCTCCAAAGAGCCAAAACAATGGAAAACTTACTTTGATGTCAACTCAGCCTCAAGGAAAATCTGCAATCCAGTCTGGCGGTTTTCAATCAGGTCTTTCACACACTGCTTATTCCATATTTACTGATAGAAAATTCAGATGTATGAAATAGGAATATGTATCTTTAACTTGTGCTGGAGCACTTCTCCTTTGTATTTTTTGTGTCTTAAACTTTACCTGTACCTTTTATATATCTTCTAGCAGTTAGCACTTCAAAGGTACAGCAGCATTTTAGGGTCATGCACTACAGCATGATATATGTGAGAGGATGGTCATCACAAATATTTTAGTAAGACTGCCAAAGTAGTGGTGTATATGTACAAGTTTATTGTACCAGTAAGAATTCATTTTAATTAAAACAGTGTCCTTTAATGGCAGATGTATCTAATTTCCAGGGTATCTATTGAAATGTGAAGCTAAGTTCAACAAGCAATAGCTTTCAATATGGTTTATCCTGTGAATGATTTTACTTTCCATCAAGCATGGTAATTTTGAAAGGGTGTCATTCTTGAAAAGCAGAACCTAAATTCTGGTAATCAGATATCATTATCCATCCTAGAGAAATCCGACAGAAATCTTGCCTTCTAACAGCAACAGCATGCAAATTAGAATGAATGAAGGGCAGTGTGTTTGTATGCATAAAAATCTTCTGTGAATGTCTTTCCTTTTAACTAAAGTTCCTTTAGAAACCAGATTGGTAAATAAAGAGGAGGGGAAGGAAAAAAAAAAAAAAAGACACTTGAAATAATTTTAATCACCCTAACAGCTGTTTCCTCATGCTTTGTATATTCTTATCATTGCCTGTATTTTTAACACCTCTAGTACCAGGAAATCAATTTGGAAAGGACAGAAGTTGGAAAGGCCTCTCAATAAAAGACCCCCTGTACATAAAAAAAAGGTACTTCAGAATGCAGTTATAGATAAGAAGAGAGGGTGCTAAAACCAGAAGCGCAAGTATGTTCCTCCTGCATCAGCATTACCTGTTACAAAGTGTACATCTGTACTTGTTTAGGTGGGCAGAGGGTCTGAGAGCAGGGTTTGGATAAAAATTTAATGATTGCCTTTCTGCTTTTTCCCTTTCTGATCACTTTGCAGATAGCAGCAAGCAGCCTGCTTTCGTTTCTGCTCACATTTGTTACTGCAGATTCTGCTGCGTTGCCAGCCTAACAAGGGTTACATACTACAAATGACTGAGTGTGGGTTTTTTGCCTTCCTTTCCTATCATAACTCTGTCCTTTCCTTCATGAATGAGAGCCTTTGAAAACCATCAAGAAAAATGTATGCCCAGCTCAGCAGACTGTTGAGTCTCTTCCTTTTAATAAACTACTTTATCAGGCTTTAAAACATTTTTATGACATGAAGCATTTTATAAAAGAACTGTGTTAAATGCACTTGAATGGGAGGGTGTGAAACCTAGGGAAAGACACATCAGTGCATCAACCACCTGAGCCAGAGGCACTGTCTGTCTGTCTACAGCATGCATTGCCTTAACCACCCACCAAATCCCTGGATCCAAGACCTTAACTTCCTTTGTGGAATATAACAGTGGCAAAGTCCTGGTGGATACTGTGTTCAGAACATGGTCAGACCACGTTCTGACCATGCCATCTTTTGTGCTGACTGTTGAAACCCCTAGAAGGAGCACCACACTTCATGCAGGAATATTTCTCATTTACATAGAAAAGCTCTAGGACAAAGAGATGAGAGTGAAGGTTCAAGTGTAAAGCCCAACTGATACTTGAACACTGTGACACAAAGAGTCTTTTCCCCCTTCTGCTGCCAAATGTGTCTCACTGCAGCCATGTGGATGTGCACATGCACCTCCAAAACCTGAAGCTATTCAGGATGTGATGTCTGCACCACTCGGGCAATTGCTGCCATGATGTGGGTGGATAAGATACCAAACCTCCTCCAGATCTATGAGTCTCCAGTGCTAGCAAAATCGCTCGCTCTTGAAATTAAGTGCAGTTTTTAAGATTAACTCAGGCTGTGCCCTACAGTAGCAGGCACATGTGGTGCCTCAAATAAGACAAGACTTAGACCTGGTAATGGAGAAGCATTTATTTCACAGTCTGTAACACAGTTCTTTTAACTCTGAATTTCACATATAAGCAGATTTTTCTTTAGGCATTATGCTCAAAACCCTTATTATGCCAGCAGCTTAAGAATCAGGAAGAAAAGGGGACAATTTGTGGCTTTTTTACACGAGAATTCTTTTTCAAAATGTCATTTACTGTAAAAAAAAGTGTATGGTATCAACAGGTTTTTTCACAGAGAAGTATTTCTTTTCACTAATCTTCTATTTTCAAAATATGTGAGAAAAGTTAAGTAGTTATTTAAGCACAACCCAAACCACTTCAGTGAATAGGGGGTAAAATAACTCTGGAAATATACATATAAGCAAATAACAAATTTAGTGCATCCTGCTTCTTCTGTGATTCAGCAGCTTCCAATAATGTCTATTTGTACTCCCACTGCTGTTGTTTCCTTAAGGAAGAGCATCTGAATTAAACAACAAAGTGTGTACTTTTAGTTTTACCATAGATTAATGTTGTCACTTGGCATATTAAGGAAGAGCAAATTGTTATTTCCTCAGATTCCATGGCATTAATTCTGCTGTCTCCGGAGGTCAGAGATGTACTATCACCATATTAGTTGTTATAATGAAGAGGTGTCTATACTGATAATATTCAACAACTAGTGTTCTGAATTCTAGCACAGAGCTGCTCTAAGAAATTCTAATTTATTGAGATGGTGGGTAGATTAAATTTTCTGACAGGTGAGAGATGTAAATAACTGGAATGACACTAGAGGGAATTGAAGGGAATGTTTAGCATGCAGAAAAATAAACTGTACCAGAAAGAGTTTCTTGCCTTCCAGTCAGAAGCTTGGGGTAGGTACAGTGCTGTGGCCATTTATATCTTGCCATGTGTTCATTGCGTTTTTGGCCAAAATATTTGAGCTCCTGTTGTTCACATGCTTAGGAACAGACTGTTGCAAGAGTACAGCTGAAGATGTGAAACTTAAACAAACTTCTGTAGGCTGCTGGTGAGAGTGCAGTCACAAGACCCAAGCTCTTCTACCTGCTTAGAAGACAAGTCTCAGATGTGTTGCTGCCTGTTCCTGTCTTTTGTCGCCTTTTCCCCGTCTTACTGAATATCACAGACTGACAGGGACCAGATTGAATTGATTGACAGGGACCAGTTGACACAGATTGAAAGGGACCACAAAAGACCTTCCGGTTCAACATTTTGTGGGAAAGGGAACCTAGATGAGATAATCTAGCATCCTGTCCAGTCATAATGAATTTTTCCCTTCTGACTCCATTTCCAGGGTAGTAGGCTATCAAGAGGCTCTTTAAGACAGCTAGTCACTCGAGCAAGGCAAAAAACTCTTGAATCAGCCATAAAACAGTAAATTTAGATGCCTCAGGTCAGGTGGAAGCAGGCTTCATCTAGAGCATTCCCAGCCTAACAGCTCTCCTTCATTTAATCATGGCTTTGGTTAGCAATGGAGCAACTAGCCAGGTCTGTGTATTATTTTTCTAAACACATGTGGAAGATAAACTTGGCTGAATAAAGACAAGGTAGCCATCCCCTGTATGCTAATGTTTGTTCTCTAAAGTGCACATTCTCATGCTTACAATGTCTGTGTCACTGAAGGAGTCTGACCTTGCTACAGGCAATAAATTGTTCACAAGCTGAACAAATAGCCCTGCACTGCTTTGTCTTGAAAGACTTCATTGGGTAAATGTTTAAAAGTAAATCTATGGTTTGCCATCATAAAACACTGCACACAGTATCAGCAGCTAGTTGTAAGTTTTTTCTGTTGTAAAATCAAGGTCTGTCTGCAGAGTTTTCTTGTGTGTCTTGCATTAATGAGACCTTTATCCCTGAAGCATAAACTACTACAACAGGGCAAGGTAACAAAGAAATTGCCTTTGCTGCACACTCTGAAATGCAACATAAAGTCCTTTTCATTACATGGTTCCTGGTAAGAATAAGGAGTAAGATCTCTGTAGACATCTAATGTTTCCTTTTTTTCCAAACCCCTCTATTCATTACTCCAAGGAAAGAAAATTGCTGACAGTTCTGGGTTTTTTCACATCTCTTTCTCTACTTTAGAAGTGTTCCATCTCACTGACAAATTTACTACCTTTCATTGTCACCTTTATACTCCTTCCCAGCAGTGCTACCTACTTTGACCAAGGTGAAGCCTTTCACCTTCCTAAAATGTAACCATTGTAGTGGAAGGGTTATGTGCCACTCCATTCCTGTCATCTTTTATATTTTCAGTAGGTTTTTATCTGTTCATGGTACTCAGTGACTGAAAGTGCAAGTTTGGTTTCTGCCATCTGCAGCGTTATTTTATAACTTGTTTGCATTTGTTCCAAAATCACAGCATTGCCTATCAGAGTCTGATAATTAGGCAGCTGCACTTCATTCCATTCAGCATGGTTATTTTCTATTCCTTGGTTCAAATTTTCCCAAGAGATATCAATAATAAAATTAATGCCTGGCAAAAGCTAGCATCTATTTTTCTTAGGGCCACAAGATGTCAGATTGAGCTCTCAGCCATCAACTTCCGTTGTGCTTTTGTAGCAGTTATACAAGGCTGCTGGTAATGTCCAAAGTAGGACACCAAAAATTATATTATAAAAGCCTCTAGTGATTTTAGTCTCTTGGAGTGTTAAAGGTCCAGCTCAACAGGGCCAGCAAGTCAGCACTCCTACAGGTTTCTGTTATGAACACATCTGAGAAAACTCTCAGCACTGGTTATTAAATAATTTTATTTTCATTGGATCAGCATCTCTGAGGGGGAAAAGTGCTTCTGTATGTGGAATACCTGAGATACTACACTTACCCTATTGTAACTCCTGCATTGTATCTGATTTTTTGAAGCTCCAACTGCTTAAGAGAAGGGATCAGAGTCACTTGAATAAAGAAGGCTAAGTCATCGCTTGGTTGCTATTAACTCTGGAGCACAGAGAACTGGGTTTCCACAGATCTGCCTTGCATGGTCAGTCCCAGTCATACACAAGCAATGGGGAACCTTTGCTCTCCTCTTCAGTGGATCAAGACTACTCAGTGGGCTGGATGGGCATGTATCACATAATTATCTTCAGTCCTAATGAGCTGATTCACAAGTTGAGCAGTCAGAGTCCAGGGAGTTCCTCTGCCACAACATTTGGCACAATATTCCTTAAAGGCTTCAGCTCCCCAACAATTCTGCTACCCTGTCTGACTAGTGCCAATTAAGAGAAGCCTGATGGAAATTACCTGTACTGACTTAATTCTACATGTGGATGCCAATCCTAACTAAGAGTGCTTAATTTCATGGAGATTAAATAGATTTCCCCTTCATCATGGAGTGCTTGGGCTGTGCTTAGTCTGATGCTTCTTACTGACATACATAGAGATATAGAGATAAATAGATATTTTTATGGAGATGTTTTATAAGTGGCCTTTACTTTGTGCATGGTAACTACTGCCAAACTTGTTATCTAGGAACTACAGAAATGGCTGGTTCTGCAGTTTAGAAAGCAATCAGCTGTCTCTGTTGCAAGGGACACTTCAGGTACGGGCTTGGATTTTGGTTTTTATTAGTCAACTATAATTTGCATGGTTTGGATTTGGGTTTTATCTCACTGTCAGGGTTTTTTCTCTTTCCTCACTGGTTCTCTGGCAGAGACATATTGGGCTCAAACAGGAACTTATTTCTCAGTCTTTGAGAGAAGGTTTGAAGCCATTGGTGCCATATAACAGTTCAGAAACACCTGCCTTGCATAGCCTGTGATGTTGCGCAGTGTAAGGTCCTAAAACACTGTTTATTTAGAGGTCCATTGGGGGTTTCAAAGCATAGTGAGGTACTCCTATTCTGCTGGCTTTGTTTGGCAAGATAGCAAACTAGCAACAGCTAGTTGCTGTTTTATGGGTGCAGAGCAGAAAAAGGGGTCAGCAGAGACTAGGACACAAATGATGGTTCAGAATTAGATTCATATACACAGCAATAGCAAAAGATTGGGAAAATTGCTACAGATGCAAGTAATTTTACTTGCTTTCTTCTATTGTTCCCTTTTTCCTTTTTTTTTTTTTTTAAGTACTGTTTGTATGCCCCATCTGAGCAATTAATCTCTACCAGTCAACCAGCTCTAAATAACCTGGGCTGTTGCTTAGGGATGGAAATGCAGTTGTCCTTTCTTACTGATCTAGCTCTTGCTGCTGTGGAGCAGTCTGTACCCAGGAAAAGACCAGGGCCATTGGCTATTAGGAAAGCAAAAGCAGCCTCCCACCCCTTCCCTCCAAAGCAGGTGGAAGTCAATCCCAGGGTTATGTGCCTACAAAGCTGGCCCAATTTCCTGTCAGGTGAACCAAGACCTTCTCTGTTTGCAGTTACACTAGTCCACAGGTTTCTTTCTTGAGCACAATTTTCCCATGGGACGCATAACCAGGAGATGTCAGTTACCCTAATGAAACAAAAATGTGTATATTAAAAACATCCTAATCTGAAAGTATAGTGTATCTGAGATTCCTCTGTTATAGACACTTAGTCTAAAAGATTTACGGCTACATTTGCTATGTTATGCTTGAATAAACATATAGTTCATTGAAATACACAAGACTGATAAAAGTAATATGATCTCTTTAAGGAGAATAAACTGTTTGTAAATTTATAAAGAGTATAATCTGTTAGGTCTTATTTGAAGTATGTACTGTGGTTTGGTAAAAGTACAACATTAAAAGAGCCTTGCCAGATGAGGAGTGGTTTTGTGTGTGTATGCATGCATGGTTCCTCTGGAATATTTGATATCTTCGATTAAAAAAAAAAAACACAATAACAAAACAAAACAAAACAAAAACAAAAACAAAAACAAAACAACAAAAAAAACCCAACCTTACCAACCTTTACAGACTGTGTATAAAAGCCTGAGATCTGAGATAAAGTGCAGAGGGCTCTTCAGATTTCTGTGTACAGTGACTCCATGGAGGGAATAGGTGAATTTTTTCTTCTGAATAATCTGGACCCAGTTTCTTTTGGAAACAAAAGTGTTTGGTAGCACTACTGACTGGCTAGAGATTTTTTAAAGCAGGTTTCATAACATCAGTAGAAAGAATTCAGACCATTGCACATGCAAATATTGTTTATTTAATGAGGGAAAGATCTAAAGGAAGCTTTAGGCCTCTTCAGAGCAAGAGCTGGTGTGCCACAGGCTGTGGACACGTGGTCTTTGAACAATGACTACTTTTGTCCATGGAGCCACTCATTAGGGGAACAGAACATCTCAGAGCCTGTTCTTCCTGTAATCATCCTCCTGCCCTGGCCTTGTGCAGACCAGCGACAGCTTTCTGGCACACAATGGGCTGCTACTGCTACTTGTCCTGCCAGTTCTCCTTCTGTGTGCAGCCCAGCTGTGAGTACTGGAGACATGCCAGTGCTTCCCACAGAACAGAAAGCCA
This sequence comes from Dicaeum eximium, assembly GCA_013396995.1. Taxonomy (NCBI): domain Eukaryota; kingdom Metazoa; phylum Chordata; class Aves; order Passeriformes; family Dicaeidae; genus Dicaeum; species Dicaeum eximium. Next base: position 110,898 of record VWZP01003421.1, read on the forward strand.
CACTATTACACTCATGATGCAATGGCCTGCTGCCTCTCTGTGCAAGGCTTTTGGGTTTCCTCAGCTGGCTCCTAATTGCAGGCAACTCTTCCTCCCTCAGGCCACTATGTGAGCCCTTCCCTGAAATTCAGCAAGACAAAGAAGGTCTGCCTGGAGATTTGAGGGGAGAGCAATTCTCATCTCTGACAACCCTCTGGTTTGCCAGTGGAATCTCAGGAGCTGCCTTCAGCTTTTGAGGAATGCAGCCCAGGGTAGGTCAGACAAAAGGTGTGTCTCATGTCATGGTGTCATAGTTTGAGATAAGAGGGTTTTACGGAAGTGAAGTAAGTAAGGAATGTTAGAAGCTTTAGACACGCCTCTGTGAAAACACATGTTAAAGTTAGGAAAAGAAACCTGGGAACTTCCTTTTCCGAGGAGGCAGGAGAGAGGAGGTAGGAGCCAGCCTGGGACATGCTGGGCCGGGGGGGGCTGGCCCCTTCCCCCCAGGTGCTGGCTGGCAACTGCCCCCCCTTCATCGGCTGCGGCAGGAAGGCAGGAGGAAAGGTGGCTGCTGCAGGGCCAGAGGGAGCCGGCCTTGTGAACATCTGGCCACTTGTCACACACACCCCCAGCCCGGGGCCCAGCTGAGCACGCTGGGCTCCCCCAGGAGCAGCCCAGGGTCAGCGCGGGAATTTTTACCCCGTGGAAGCTGCCAAAATCATGCAGCTGAGACCAGAGTGTCTTCCTTGCANAGTGAGCAGTTGATACAGTATCTGTGATCCCATGAAGAGTTTGAACAGAAGAGAGAAGATGAGATCCTGTGCCCCCAGGAGAGAAGAAGACCTCTGTTGTCTAGGATGATCTTTTAAGAAAAGAATGACAACCTTCGCTCTTTTGTACAGCTCATCTTTAAAACAGTAACCCCAAAGTTGACATGGCCCATAAACACGGTGCTGGGAAGGCTGTGGAGATGAGAAGAACCTCACAAAGCAAGTTTCCCCAGGTGGGTGCTTGTGAGGACACAGAGCCACAAGAGAACTGTTTTCTTTCCTCTTGTGGAGAAGTTTTCCATAACATGAACAAGAAAGACTTCTCTCCCTGAGAGAGTAGAAGACTATTTTATAGGTGGTGGACTGACTAGAGTTTTAAGTTTTGTTTCTTTACATTGACAGTGAGAAGGAAATGGTTGTGGGAGGAAGAGAAGTGTCTGAAGGGTTTGTTTTGATTCTTACTTTTTTCCCTTTTAGTTACTGTTAATAAAACTTTCTTTATACTTTCTTGAAGTTTTGAGCCTGCTTTGCCCTTCTATCTCACAGCAGAAAAGTAAGTGCTCTGGTGATTGACCAGCACTGAAACCCACCACATTTAGTGGTGCATTGGCCGAGAAAAATTCAAATTGAGAAATTCTAGAATTGGCAAACCAAAACCACTACACATTGCCTGGTTTTGTCATGCCCAAAAGCAGATGTCTAGGGACAACGATAATAAGGCAAGTCCATAGCACAAAGTTCTCCTTCCTCAGAAGGGGGTCTCAACTGTCAACCATGGGCAGCCAAAGGACTTTTTGGGCCAGAGGTGTTTTTATATGTTTCATCATCTCTTTCAAATCTACTTGCCACGTGCTTGTGCAGAACAAGTGAGATCTCCTCACAGCTCTGGTCCTTTCAAAACTGAATTGCTGTGCTATTTATTTTTTTAAAACCAATCAGCCACTGAACAAGAAGGGGAGCTTTTTCTTTATATCTGCTTGCTAATAAAACAACCTCACAGTGACTTAAAGCAGAGATGCAAAAGAAATCTCTCAAATCTAATTTGTGTTTTGCACAGTTCCAATTATGCCTCTGCATGTGCCCATAAAGATCACTGCATTTTATAACGCTACACTGAAGACAGACTGCGCAACCTTGACACCCAGACAAATCTGCAGCACTGTGTGATTTGACTTATGACTGATACTTCCCGTCACCACCTAACAAGATTTGTAGCTTTGTAATAAATAGGGCCAGGAGACCTGCTCCTTTTTTAAAGGCCTTTATTGAAAGATAGCTTTGGTATGGGGGCCCAAGGCGTTGCGCACACCACCGCTGCTCCCACTGGACGTTGCAGGGGAGGAGGGGTGCAGCTCTGTCACCTCTGGCAGGGCTAGGGCTTCTGTCCTCATGGGAGTAGTCTATAGAAAAATGTCGATGGCTCGAAGTTCTAGGGGTGTCATTCTGACAGAGTGCTGTTGAGGTTATGATGACAATGCAAAGTCCAGCTCTGGCTGCTGGTTGGCTGCTCCTTGTCTTCTTGCCAGCCTAGGGATGTTATTTTGTTTAGTTTTTATGGTGGCTCGTGTCTCTGGGGTCTCTCTTTTCGGCTGCTACTGAATGTCTCTTGATTTGCATATGTGCAAAGTCCTCTGGGATCAGCGGACATGATACCCGACAGAAAGGGGGTACAGGGAAAAGGGGATACATAAAATGGAAAGAACAACTAGAACAAAAAGGAGATTAAACAACTGGAACAGGTAAGTTAAAGGGGTGAACAACTAGAACAGGTAAATTCTTATAACTACAAGGGGATGAACAATCGGGACAGGTGAAGGGGGAATGACTTCTGAGAACATAATGGGCTTTTTGCTTAACAATACTAAATGGGGTCTCTGCAACAGGTACATAGTGGTGAACATTCTTTTAATTACTGGTTCTGACCCTGTTTTAGTTACCACAGCTTGTTCCTACTTTGCGCCTGCACTAGAGAATTATTTTTTATCTGTTACTTTCTCATCTATCATGGAGAGTCATGTTGCTTGCATGAGAGGCAGGCAGGCAGACAGTCTGCTTACTTTCCCTTGTTTACAAACAGGCCCCAGCAGCATGACTGCAGGCTGCCTGACCCTGTCGGCTCCTGCCAGAGCAGCAGCAGCTTTTGGGGGAGAGGAGCAGTGGGGACCTGTGCAAGGTGACCTACCCAGGGAGTTCAAGGCAGGGAGAGGCAGCACAGATCAGGGCTGGGAGGCTTGCTGGAGGAAGAGCAAGACAACAAGCTTCAGGGATGGCAGAAAGAAAGATTTTTCCTAGGGCCCTGACAGAGCCTTTGTTAATTTTGCTGCAACCTGGGAGGGCCTGGAAAGTCATTGAACTGAGAACAAGGATGAAAGAAAGGGGCTGGCCTAGGAAGGCAATGCAGACAGGGGAAAGACTTGCTTTGTTTCTCCTCTGAATCACCCATCAAAACTGAGAGACTGTTTTGTCTTGCTTTTCTTTGTTTTCAGAGGTTCCTTTGTGCTAGTTTGATTTTAGATTAAACCTAACTATGTGATGGAAAAGCACCTTCAGTATATTCACATAGAGGATGATCTGTAGGCACTGCTACCCCAGGATCCTGGCTTATGGGTCCTGATCCCATGTAAACCAAGAAAAGCTAGAGGTACTTGACCGCTCCAAACCTCTCCATTCTCATGGATTACATCTGTGATGTTTCATGATGTATTTCTTCAGCAGTCTCTTCCCAGAGGAGGGGTTTACCTCATCTTGATGATCAGTCTTGTCCGAACCACTCAAGTATAGCAGTGCCCTGTGGGGGTTTGTGAAGTCAAAAGCCCCAGGAGGAGAGAAAAAGATAGCAACTCTGACAGCTTCGTTTCTACCGCCAGCCTTTATGCTACTCCCTTGCGCCTCTCACAGTGTTTTGTACATCTCCATTTCATTACTATCCTCAAGCAGATTGAACACTGCTTCTCCATAAACAGTGAACAATGCACCTCATCTTCTGTCTTTAAAGGACACAGTTGAAAACCCTTAAGATCCCAAAAGAGTTACAGCTACTCCTCTTTATTCCAACAGGCATGAAGTTCATCGGTGCTGAAAATGCATGATTGCAGTACCTGCTCCTCTAGGGAGGTCAGCTTGGTTTTTATCCCAGGAGTGTTAGGAAGGGAATCTTCACTAGCTGGAAAACAAGGGTTCCCACGCCCTCTTTACTGATGGTTTGATCACTAAGATGAGGCTGAGAACTGCATAGACACAGCAGATTCAAACTGCTAAATATGTCAGCAGGATACAGTGAAGGGAAGGGTAGAATCAAGGGATTTAGCTGCTTGATTTGATTTATAGGGGCTATAGCAAAAAAGCATTTTAAATCTTATCAAACATGAAGTCTCAGAAGTCAATGATATGGGATATCCCTTTGCAGCATTGTGCTGGGTAAGCCTGTTAATCTCCAAATCCTTCAGTTGTTTAATGATGTGATGTTGTAGGCAGCTCACCATTACTGGTTTTTCTCCATTTCCAGATGTCTGCATATTTAGCTGGACAAAAAGTGAAGTGAAAGTGCTACTTTTGTGTGTAAGGGATTTGGGGGAAATACTTTCTACTGTGCTGAAAGAAGGCTTAAAAAAAGGCAGGGTTTCAAGCTGTTGAATTTTTTGGGAGGGAGTGGGGGGGCTGTAGTTTGGTTTGGTCTTGAGGGGTTTTTTGCCTTTTTTTTTTCTGAAAGAGAGGGAAATGGCAGTCCCTGGGCAAGCATTTCTCAGATTAAGACACACTCCTGGTTTATAGATGATTCTTCTAGTGGTCCATAAAGACCAGCTGTAAGAAACCTCCTGCAGGCACTCACAGTGCCATGATCAGACCCCTACCCTGTTCCAGCAGCAGTCTTCATGCCAAGCACTGGGCTGTGTGGAAGCTGTTCTGTCCTCTGCATGCAGGGAGCTGTGAAAAAGGTGAACCTGTGTGTCATGTCATAGGAACCTGGATGTGGGGAGCAGGGTGCCCTGAGAGTTACCATCAGGCACATACCCATTTCCCACCATAGCAGGAGCATCATGGCAATTTAAAATGGGGCTTTCCCTTCAGGTAGACAACAGATTGGAAGCAAATAGGCCAAAACTTTGCTGACACTTCCTGCTGCCTAGAAAATGAGTTTGCAGATGGACAGTGATATTGTTGATATGCAAAAATGCATTTTTCTTTGCTCAGTTGATGCCAATTCTAACTCAGCCCCAGTGAGGCTGCCAGCTGTGTAGGCTAAATTGGCTTTCCGACACAGCAGTTATACCTTTGGGAATAGGATGGAGGTTTTGGCTGCTGACTTCCCACTACTCACTTGGCAGTAAATGAACTACAGCAGCTGCAAACACACCTCTATGAGCTGAGGATGCAGTTGCATCTGCTCCCAAAGCAGCCAAGGCCAGAGCTGTTTAAAGGATGGTTAACAAGGCACCAGCCCAGGCCACTGCACCATGCAGAAGGACAATTGGTTCTTTGACTGGAGTTAGGGCTTTCAGACTTTGCAATGTATTTTTGCTTAGTCCAAAACAACTTTCTAGACTGCCCTCCTTTCACCTTCCCAGTTTTCTCTCATTTGTGAAGTCCATAAGGACTCTTTTACACTCACAGAAAGAAGAATTACTCTGATGCATTGCAATAAGTTGCAATAAATTGCATTCACTTTTTTTTCCTTTTTTTCTCTCCTTCTGCTACTTGTACAATGGATTTTGGGATGAAGCATACAATCACAACTCACACACAGTGTCACAGCAGGGACTGAATTACCTAAGGGAAAAGGGTTGGAGGAGGGAGAAGTCTGTGAAGGACCATTATATCTTCCTTCTTTTCTACAGATCTGAACTGCTTTTAGGGCAATTCAGTGCTGGGTACACCAAGGAGACACAGGCAGGAACTTGAGCTAAAAGAATGGTAAAAAGTCTTATTGTGGCCTGTCACAAATGTGATTAATGTTATCTGGCAGGCAGAGAGAGGAGAAAGAAGGGAAGACAGCACAGAGGATGGAAGAGGAGCACTTATCACAGGCAGTGCAGCCAGCATCTCATGGTCAGAGAGGTTCAAGGATGGAAGGCGAGGTGAGCCCAAGTACCACTTAAGCTGTGAGCATCATTTCATTTTTAAGGGCATCAAGGATGGGAAAACACAATGGCAACCATTTTGCTGGGTGAAGAGGTTGCTGTGGGTGGCAGTGTAAGGTATTTTTCAATTTCATGAGGAGCACTCAGTGTGATAAAACAGGTGATAAGAAAGGTTTGAAAAAGGGCAGGGAAGATAAGACAGAAATGCCAAAATATCTAGAGTCAGTTTAGGAGGCTTTGGGTGCCACTGGACGCCCCATATCCTCCAAAAGGTAGGTTTTCTAGTGCTAATGATTGATATTGTCACTAGGGACTCAGTCTCAGTAAACATTACCAGCTTGTTCTCTGCATCAATGTCTTCCATTAATACTTCCATTTGCTGCAGAGGATGCCCTTGAGATTTATGGTGGAACAGCAATGGCATTTTGGACTTCTGTCAGGAAATGCATTTTATTACTGGAATCTGAAGAACTGGAGGATAAAAATAATTAAAGCTGTTTAAAAAAATAGTCTAAACTGAAAGTATTTTAAAAGCTTCCAGTAACAAAATAACCATCAGAAGTTAATATGCTAACAGCATCTGAGTATTATCTTTTATATACTTACTGACTGGCTACAATCTAGGACAAAGTCTTCTTTCTTCCCATCTCCTACAAGAGTTGGTAAGGAGAAAAGAGGTAAAACCTGGTATATAAAACATACTGGCCAGCTTCTCTTTTTAGTGGTTTTACCTCTCCATAAATCCACATAACAGAGTCAAAACCTGTGGATTCAAACTGCCAGCAAAGCCTCAAAGCAGACTCTGCTTCTAAAGAAACACCATGAATCATTTTCTTCCAAAATATTTCCTGCTGTAGAATGAAGCACTGGAATCAGAGTGTTTGTGACCTGGTGTAGGTGTGAGTGAAACAAGATCACAAGTTAGTTATTCTATGAACTTCCATGACAATCTTTGCCTCCTCAGCACAGACACAGTGTGACTGGCACCCTGCTATCCCCCACACAGGCTGATGTGCATAAAGGATTTTCTGTAGTGTCAGGTTAGGGTTTTCCTTGACCCTGTCAGACAAATATTCATTGTATTACAGTGTAGCAATTCCTAGAGAAATCCACAGCTTCTACTGCGGAAAGAAATTAACTGGGCTGGCCATCTGCTCTCTGGATTTACAGGAATTACAGTGCATCAGTTGCATATCTCAACATGTCAACGACCTCAGTGTAGCAGTGTGGTTTTGGGGTTTATTCCTGAACCCCGGGTTTTCCCTGGTTTTCTTCTGTGTCCATACTTCCCCCNGGGGACCACGTGGTGAAAGAGTCGGCAGGGACCGGTGGGAGACGGCTGGTGGCAGTTAGAAGCCTATAAACTGGATTAAAGACTGAAACCTCTTACCAGGACCGGCTCCTTCTTCACCACCGCCTAAGAGGGACTCTCAACTGAGGTACCTGAGCAAGCTGACCATTTGTGAGGGGTAACTCCATTCCTCCACCTTCTGGAGCTCCTGGACAGGTCTAAACTTGTCCAGGTCCACCGTAGCCCGCAGCAGTTGGCTATCAGTGGCTCCTCTGAGGACAAGCCCCTCAGCTGGAGCTGCTTGAACCAGCCGAGATCATGGGCAGGCTCCATCCAGTCATATTCGGAAATACCAATACTCCGCAGAGTCATAAGGCTGCCCAGTTGGAGCTTGCTGTAAATTCAGAAAAGCTCCTTAAAAGAGAATTTCAGAAACAAAAATAAAATAAAATAAAATAAAATAAAATAAAATAAAATAAAATAAAATAAAATTTTTAAAAACCAACCAAACAAAAAAAAACCAAAACCACAAATTCAAAAACAAACAAAAAAGCGCAAAAAAACAATACAGCAAGAAAAAATAAAGCTAGGCAAAAGCAGCAAAAGGTTTACTTTCTTGTAATGTGAATTCTGACAAGCACAGTACTCCTCTATGAGCATAGAGAGCAAGGGCTGAAGTTTGGAGTTTCCCTGGACCTTATCAAAATAGCAGGGCCTCCACGGCGCTTGTTGGAGAGACCAGAAAAGGAAGATAAACAGGAGATGGGAAAGTAGGATAGGCCTTATGTAGGCAGCCCTTTGTGAGTTTGTGCCTGCCCACTTTTAGAAAGGGTAGGAAAAAATTTATCATCCCATCCCATTATTATACCGGGAATATGGGGAAAAGCTGTAAGAAACGCTGGTTCTCATAATGGCACTGGATGTTCATCTGTGCAGATAATTTAGCAGCCTTGAAAGGTCTTATTGGGAGGCAAGATGGAAAGAAAAGGTGTCTGTTTACTCTAAGGAGTTAAAAAGAGAGGAACATTAGAAATCACGCAGTGCAATGGCGAAGTCATGGAAACTAGATTAGACTTTGTTCTCACTTTGTTTGGGTTTTTTTATGGTGCCTAAAGTAAAATTTCCGATAAACAGATTTTTGTTTTTTCTATTTTTCTGAGAACTAAATATCTGTGTGTGTGTGTGTACATGTGCCTCTTTTTTAAAAAATCTCTTAGAACAATTTAATCCAAATAGTGCCATCTACTGCTCACAAGAACAAGTTGTTGCATGTGAAAGCACAGCAAATTTTGGTGCTGGATATGGCTTCCTGCATAAAATTGGCTTTATGATATGAGGACTTCAGGCATCTCAAACCATTTTAGTTCTTTCTTGGGACTGACCCAAAGCTGGGAGGTCTGCTACAGGGGCCAGCACTCCCAGCAGTGCCACAGCTCTCCTGTCAACAACATTGAAAACTTTTTATTTCTTTTGTTCTCAGGTTACTTCCAGTTTATCATCTCAAGGCAAGTTTAAACTGGCACTGATGTGCTTTGTGTGATTGTACACCTACACCATTCAAGACATAGGCTGTCTGAAAGCACAGATGTGAAAAGAAAGGCTTTAGGATTGCTGTTTGGTATGCTGCTCAAATAGCAGGTTGCAGTCAAGCATAAATCCCATAAATTGCCTCTATGCCCCCATTACTCTTCCCTAGTTACTCACAGTTCTGAAGCTTGTCGTAGTATCATTACACCTGTTCTCTTCTTGGCTGGAAAAAAGAGAAGCTGGGGTTTCCAGGGTGCTGCACTAACGTTGATGCTGCCTGTCTGCAAATAACTAATTGAAACTTGTATAAGTACATCTTGTGTAACACCTGTTCATATGTTAAAGCACCACTAAGTGGCTTTCTGTGGACTGGGTTTTTTTACAGACTAGCTCAGGCTGGGCACTGACTGACTTTTCACCTGGCCCTGGGGTACTTTTAGTAGTTGTTAAACATTTCTTACTGCAACTGTGATGGTACAAAATCATGAGCTACATGTGTGAAATACTCCACATTCACATATAAGGAAGGTGTTACTGCCAAACACCTCCAGAAAAAGAAGGAAATCTTTACGTTGCCTGAGGAAAATACAAAAAGTAGGATCTTAGAATGTCCTTTATCCCCTGAACAAGAAAGCTTGGATCATTGTGTATTAAATCACCATACTCTATGTCCTCTGTTCAAACTTTCATATAGTTGCTCTTATATAAGCAATTGTTGAAAAAATAACTAAATGACAGTTGAAGAGTGTCGCTTCGAGCCAGATCTTATGAGCTCTCAGCGATCCCTTCATACCCAGAACAGTCCAGCTACCCGGATGGCTTCAAAATGAGCAGGATGGCTCCTATGGCGCTGTTTGAAACAGAAAAGGGTTTAATAAGAAACAAAATAACAAACTCTTTACAGAGAAAAGCAGTGCCAGGGCAAGAGATGCTTGCTCCTGCTAAGCACCCCACAAAAGTGATCAAAACTTTTGTTCTGTCCTTTATCTACCTAATGGCTCAGGCGGGACTTTTTAGCTCTGGTCCAATAGAATAGCCCCAAGTTTGAGGTGACGGACAAAGAGGTGTCTCTGTACCAAATTCGAAGATAAGTTTCTGGAGTTTTTGCCTTTTTTAGGAGACAAAGAGTACCTGGAAATTCTGTTGTAATTTGGTCACCCTGTCAACAGGAGGCACACTGCTACATATCACCCTTTCTATATATGTGAAAAGAAAAGAGGGAAAAGGAACAAGATGAAAAGTCTCACCTCTGTTGACAGTTTGTAGTTATACTAATG
>VWZP01003422.1:0-25269 GCA_013396995.1 Dicaeum eximium
TATCTATCTTTTGCATAGCTACAGGAAGTGTCTCACTTTATCATTGAGTTCAAAGGGTTTTGTGGAGTATGGATTTGTGGCTTCTTGACTATGTAGGGCTAGAAGTCATCAGTCTGAGGCATGGACAAATCAGTGACTTTTCTATTGTGAAAAATATATTTCTTTTCATAAAACTTTCACTTGGGACTGAGGCAGTTTCGAGCTCTCTCTTGACTAGGTTTCCCAGAATATCCCAAGTTGGGCCAAGCAGGCAACAATGACCAAAGGATGCAGAACACTTTGGCAAGGAGCAAGGCAGAGAGTCTTGGCTCCATTTAGATCCTGGCCTCTCTTTCAGGTGCTTGTGTATTATTTTCTTGCTAGACGTTATTGTGAATGTTAGCAAGAAATAGGCAGGTCCTCTGCAGAGGACACAAATTGAGTCTATTAGGTGTCCACGATGCAAGATGTATTGAGTGCAGATCAAATTCTAGAAGAGTCTCTGCTGGGTGTATTATACGACTGGTAAAATAAGTGTGTTTGAGTGTACCTCAAGCTGGTCACAAATCAGATATATGTGACTTAAATGTTCTTGAAGTCTGGCTGTATTGATCCAATGGAGAGAGTGCTCCAGCCTTGGACCCCTCACTGAACAGATCGAGAAGGTAATTTAATACCCTGGTGTAAACACAGCTGTATTTCCTAGGGTTTTTAATGTACCTATATGTTTCTTTATGTCATTATAAACTATCAGTGAGCTGTTGAAAGATTATGAGAGTCTGCTGGAATTTCCAGTGCTCTGGTTTGTGGGTTTTGGGTGAGAAATATTTTCTGTGTTTAGTCCTGTAGTTTCTAAGCATTTTTAGCCTGCAACCTATGCTGCCTCCATATAAAATCTTTCAAAAAACCCCGAAAACCCAAACAAAAAAACCCCAGTCCAGAATGCATTGTTCAGGGCTGCTCATAGTATGGTCTACTCATTTTACAAACAGACACAGTGTAATGTCTAAGAAAAAAAAAAGACATTATTAACTTGGTTCTAGTGCCAAATTGGAATAGGGATTTCTCTTGCTTTAAATAAGGCATTTCACAGGGGAATTTTTTTGATTAATTAACACAGATGTTAATCTGTGCATCCAGCTTTTGCATAAATTATTCAATAATTAAGAGGCAACTTACAGTATGCAGTCCTCCTGGACTAATTATTATGTATGTGGCTCTTTAAACAAGGATACAATGGCAGGTATAAAACACAGTGAATTTAGGATGGTATGTGTTCTGCTTAACCACCTGAATCAATTCTGTTAATGTATTTTCAGTTTGCTTTCAATTTTTTAATATATATTACTGCTTCATTAGAAAATCTATTTATTTAAGTAGACAGAAGTTTAGTAAACTGACTTTTTAGTCAATTACATTTCCCACTGCTTGTTTAGTCTTGTATTCAATGCCTTCTATACATATCTTAATAGGCACCCAGTTATTTCTGTTTAGTCCTTGTGCTTCTTCATTTTTTCTATTCTGATTTGTTTTCAGAATATTGCAATCGCCGTTTCCTAATTTTTAAATATTTGATGCTTGTACTATTTTATTTATTTCACAAGCTTCTTAGTCTAAAGAAAGCAAACCATGGCTTTATTACTTCATTGTATTTATAATAATTTATTATATCTCTTTATAGTTATTGCTTAGACTTTATCACTTCATTTATTACACATTCTACACTTAGTGTCATCCTGGACACAATGATACAAGTTGTAACAATAATTGTTATTTATTTATGTGTAAAATAATAGCAGCTACCAGTCAGGGCTTGAACTTCTGAAGTTGAATTCTGAGTTGAATCCTGAATCAGTGAAATCCACTGTGGAAAAATCTTCCTAGAAGTGCCCATATTTTGATAATGCTATTTGACATGCAAGATCTTTCAGAGGGGCTGCTAATCTTTCTAATGCATGAGGAGAAATAACTGATTCTCAGATATGCCAAGCAAAATCTTTTCATTTATATGGTGTTCTTATGAAGTCATTCACTAGAACATCACAGTAATGCCGGGGATTAGACATACAACCCTAAGTTTCAGTGGGCTCCGTGTGTTTTTCCTTAATTTCCTTAAATACCTATTGGCTGTGCAACTTGACACAAGACAAAATTCACCTTGTGAAATGTGCCCATTGGTTATGTTTTGCCCACGTGATTCCACTGCTTTTAATGCTGTTTGAGGATGTAAGAGAGACTAGGGTTCTGGCACATAAGGTAGATGTATTCACATTTTCTCCTTGCACTCAAGTCCTTGCTCTCTGCTTTGGGTATGAAGTGATGATACTTTTAGCCTCAGGTCACACACGTGTAGTTTGTTATACCTTCACGAGGATTCCCTTTGAGACCTGAATCCTCATGACTTTTCGAATCATCTGTATTAATATTTCAGTACAGTGCTAAGCCCAGTCTGTTGAATCCATGTTATAGCTGGTAAAATGGAAATCTTGTCTAGGCAGAATTTCAGGACTTTGGGCACCTGTCAGAGATTTTGACATTCCTGGAGAAATGGCCCTTTGGAGTCTTCCAGACTGATGCACATGTGTTGTAACTCTGATTTATCCATTCACAAGAAGTCCAACTGATTCAAGCCATGCACAGATTAGTGCTTTAGCTGTTATTAAGGAAATGGAAGCCTGAATTTTTCTTTAGTGAGATAAAAAACTCTGAAATATTATCATTTGGAACACCTGGCTTAAGAAACAGCCCTAATAAACTCAGCTAAGGTAAGCTGAACTAAATTTAAAAAGATAAGTAGGCAGAGCCATTTTGAAATACACATCTAATTTTGATATTGCTGACCTGAAAATAGATTTTGGCCTTTTAAATTTTTTTTTGTGTGCAACTTGTTGATTTGAGAATCACTACAATATGGTAGTACTTGGATATAAAAGAGGAGAAAATTAAATGCTTGGTAGGTCTGGCCCAGAAAAGCAATGTGCACTCAAACACTTTTGGTTCAAATTCAACAAAGTCAATATGTTATTCTGCATTTTGCTGTCAGGATGCTGCAGCAACAGGAATCCCCCAGGACCTATAAGGGCAGGGCCAGGCAGGGAGCACCAATCCCATCATCCCAGCCAGGAGCAGGGCAAGCAGGAGCACTGGGGGCAGCTCCATTTCTAGTTATGGAGCACCTCTCTGGGGATGGGCCAAGGCTGAGTCACAAAGGGAGCTTGGCTTGGTGGAGCCTCTGGCCAGGCAGGGCAGGGCTGTGATTAACTGAGTCGCTGTGTAATCCTTTTTCTCTTTTCTGTCTTGTTACCAAAACAAATAGATTATTTTACTGGCTTCTTGGTCCTAAAAATGCATTCTGTAATTTCCCCTTCCCCCTCCCTCTTCATGCTTTAAAACTCCTTTTTCTCTGTAAACTTCAATCCATTGTGGAAGAGACTTCTAAAGCATCTGTCATATAAACTCGATCTGTTTCGTTCTATCATTTTATTTTTTGTTACCTTGCATCCAGCATGAGAATCTAGACAGAGCTTTGATACCATCTTCAGAAAACTGTATTTTCTTCTGGTTTTCCTTAACGTGAAGTAGCTGAAATGCATTCTATTCTAAAAAAATCCTGTTCCAGAGCTTAGCACTTATTTTTAAACTTAAAATTGGTGATTGCAAAGGGTAAGGATTACTGTTCTAAATGTAGGTATTGATTCAAAAGAACTGTATGTATATTTAAGTTAGAGAAAATGAATGAGAAATCTGCTAAGGAAATATCATCATGTTTCTACATCCCCAAGTAAGCAAAGGGTGCAGTAGGCACCACAAACTACAAAATGAAGAAGTGACAATGTGATGATATGCTTCTGTTAAATATCCAGCAGAAATCACAATATGTCATGTATGTCACTTAAAGACAAGGGGATCAATATTTCTTTGTAAATTTCTCTGAAATCAGTACCAAGTGTTTCATTGCCTTTTGAAGTCATGTGAAATGTGAGGATTTTACTGAATTTTTTAAAGAACCCTTTGTTCCAGAGAATGACAGTTATGTCTTCTATATAGAAATCACTGACATTTTGTAATTGATCTTGGTAAAATATGTGGGTATCTATTTGGCATATTAAATGTGTAAATTCAAAATCCATTAAAATTTCTGCTATGCAAAAAGGAAAAGTAAATTTAAGAGTTCTGCTTTTAGCCATCAACCAAGCAATTACGAAAATTAGTCTTTATGTTATGGCGATTGATTTATAAGTATAAAAGAAAGTAAATGTCATAAAAACAGGTATTAAATTTAATAAGAAGGTAATGATATCACTTCCCATGAAAAAAATTAACCAACAGTTATAATTTTAATTTATTTGAGTGCATATCATTTGAAAATTGAGGTGTGATTCTCCACAACTTTGTATGCTGTATTGATATTTTAATGGCTGGAAGTTATGTAGAATAATCAGACCAACTGGGTCTGTAATGCACATAGAATGAATGCTCATGTGTTTATTTTTTGTCTTTGTAGACAATCAAAACAAGTTCTACAAGAAGTAAAGCTTCCTTAATCAGCTTGACATTTTTTGTTATATCACTAGGGAAAAAATCTGAGTTCACTGATTGCAAAGCATCTTGAGAATATTATGAATTTACTATTTCCCAGCAGGCGTTCTACAGGAATGCTTATAAATACAAATAATGAATATTATGTTGCATAGGTAATATGGTAGTCACATAAGTTTAAAGCAAAAAAACCACCCTTGTGTGAGTAAAAAACCCCAGTAATTCCTATGGAAAGTTCTATAATGCCTGTATGAAAGAAGTATGGAGATGGAATGTGTAGGGGCTGATTCTAAATGGATAGTGATAAGGTAATAATAGACAGCAAAGACAAAGAAGAATCAAGATACTTTATTTCTGGATGACATTTTTCCCTTTGCTAAAATGAAGGGTGGAAGAAAAATGAATGTTTAGCAGATTCAGGGACATGCAAAATTGTATAATATCTTTAGTTTGATTTCCTGCTTGGTCAGGCAGCAATTGAGAACTGGGGAGGGAAGTTTTACAGGAAAAATAGGATTAACCCATACAATCTGGAAGGGCTTAATTGAAACAAAGGCTTACTGATATTGGTAACAGACATGTGCTAACCTTTCATTTATTTTCACAGATGGCATGCTCTTACAGGCTTGTTCTTGAAAGCTCAGACATTCTGTCAGAAAATATTGCTGTCATATCCCTGAAACTGCTGCTCATTAGGATATCTTTTCCCCCCTCTTAGCCTCCTGGCAAAACCCATGGATTTGAAGGAATCCTGATATGAAGGCTGAAGTTGAACATTAGGACCTTTCTATATCCTTGGTCTCAAGTTACTCTTTGCGTTGATCCTGCCCCAACCAGAGTGATATTTACTGTCAAATGCAGAGTAGAAGTGCTGTCAGAAAGCCACAGACCAGGAAATGAATCTTTATTTCAGTAATATTAATTGAAGTTCATTGTCTTCATCCACATTCAGCACATGAAGATGCTTTACAACTCTTTCTATAAAATTTTCATCTACTTTACAAAGCATTTAAAAAGCTCTATTCTACAACATGGGTAGCATGTTAATAGCAAGGATAGCAAATGTGATTTGGATGAGGACATATATTTTCTCTGGCTGGTACATAAACTGACACACTTAGTTGACTGTTTGTGAGTAAGATACTAGTTCCAGTTGTGTCTCAGCTTCCAGAAAAAGTTATGACTTGATGTGGATTATGTAGAATAACTATCAGGTCTTAACCCAGTAAATGGCTCAGTCATTTATACATCTGACAGTATTGAAAATATAAATTACAGAGATTCACTAGCATATTTAAAACTCCTTGTTGTTCCTCATGCCTCATCATCATCTTTTGGTAATCAAAATTACAAAAACCCAACTGTTTTCTGTTTGGAATGTGGCACTTAGTGTTTGATAAGTTCCATTGGACTCTTTTAGAGGGATAAAGAAGGTGAATTTCTATGAATTATTATTTCACTTTGTTAAACCCAAGATAAATGTGTTTAATTTTTTCTGATGTTCTTGTCATTGAGAAGGTATTTTTGTTTGGGGATTTTAATACCGTTGAGGCTTTATCCTCACAAAGATGTCTTTTCCTTGTGTCATATGCAGAAGGAGATGATGGCTTAAAAACAAATACAGTGAGAACTGGCTGATTGTTGTGTTATTTTTAAAAACCTCCAAAGGTATATGTTTACACTTAAATATTCATTACTTGACACTATCAGAGAATTTTAGTTTTCCTAAACTGAGTGTACACACTAAAAAGAATTCAAGAGTCCTTTGTAAAGAGAACCAGGTAGAGCTATTCACATGCAAACAGCAGGCATTTTTAATATAATGTATATTTTACATCTTTCTACTTTGCTTTATATAACTCAGGTCTTCTGCATTTAAGATGCAGGATAAGACAGTACATCAGTTCAAAATTCATGAAGTTACAGATTTTTAAAAGTTCCATACTTTAGCGTATGAATGAGGACAGATTTCTATTTTGGGTTTCTTTTTAAAAAGCACAATATGTAATTATAATTGGTTGATTGGCAGTCCTTCAGACTTTAAATCACAATCAGGTGATTTAAAATGTTATACATTTTGTTCTACAATCCCTTTTCCAGAGTTACATGACTGCTAATTTTAAAGAAAGATAAAGTTTGTGATATGTTATACTTTAGGGACTTGAGCAGTTAAAAATCATATTCATTTGCATTTCCATTAAAACTTGAATGTTAGCCCTTTAAGTATAATGAATAATGCAGAAGAGTCTGACACATAATGTTGACCACTACAAGTGATCTGGTCGGGATGTATTTATGCAGACTATTCCTAGGAAATTTTTATTTATTTTGACTGAGAAATAGATTTTCATCCAGTGGTCTGTTGAATGTTTCTGTCTGTATACACCATTATATGGGATCGAATAATTAAGAACTGACATGTAAAAATTAAAGTCAGTTTTACTCCATTAAAACAAATTTTGGAAATCCTGTTTTAGAGATGATGGCTGTATAATTTATGGCATAATTCACACTGTAATTTCTGCAAACTTCATGTTTCACAGAACTGCTTACCTGCTTAATTTTTCTGCTGTGTTAAAGGTCATAATTCAGTGATTAATAAAGACTCCTTCTATTTATTTCATGTTTCTGAGAATTTGTCTCCTGATATTGATCTTGAGGAATTAAATTTTATATTAACATGGTTTCTTTCTTTGCATTTCAGTAGTTCTCAGTTATTTTGTTGTTGGGTGTTTTTTTAGTTCTATACAAAGAGGCGAACTAAAAAAACTCATGCCAAATTTTGTAATATTTCAAAACCTAGTTGTTTGCCATCTACAGATGAAGTAACATAGACTGTTTCTGCAGATTGTTTTTACTGCCCTTGCAGCACTTCTAAAACAGCTCAGCCTCTCTTTGCTATTATTAGTTCCAAGCGTACACTTTGTTCTAGTGACATTTTTAAAGGACCTTTTGTGCCCTTAGGTATGTTAGACATAATATTTATCAGCTTAGTTCTAGAGAAAAGCACTTAGGTTCTTTAGCTTCAGGAAAGCAAGTTTGGTGATCAATCACTGAAGTGAAAACAATACCACTGTAAGATATTCAACTATTCTGCTTTGCCTTACAAAGTCTAAACTAAAACTGTAGCTGTAGCTGTCAGTATTTGAACTAGGAAATTATTCTATTGCCCCACCTTTAGCTCCACTCCTTAACCTGTCAATTTGGATTTGCTTACTGTAATCTGAAGATCTGTCTCTGGAATATTTGAATATTTACATTGTACTGTTTGCTTACAGCAGTCTTTAGGTTTCTGACCTCTGTAAGAGCTAGCCTAAGAAAAAATATTGGAAGGACTTCCTAAGGTGATATTTCTGCTGTTAAAAAAAAGCCCTGGTTTAGGCATACTGGGATTTGCCTGGCTGAATTTCAGAGAAATCAAAGCCTTCCCTCATTTTGTCTCATTGACCTGTCCTCCTTTCATTCTAGAATTTCTTCCTTCAAGCCACTGCTATTGTAGCATCTCACAGACTGCTGAACAGGAGTGAATGGCAATGTGCATAAAGACGATACTAGGAAGGCAGAGGTTATCTCTTTTACTTGTATGCAGATCATGTGCTTAGTGAGAAAATGATAGTCTCATATCCAGGGTCTAGAAAAATTCCATCTAAATGGACAACTTCCTTGAATGACTGGCAAAGATATCTTTTTAAAAAGGTTACCAAGCTACCAAATTCCAACCAACAACCTTTGTGCTATGGGAGTAAGGCTTTTGAAATTTCAAATATATAGGAATGTTATGATCATTGACAAGAATGTAAATAACATCTATTTCTGTGAAAATAGATAGAATATCACTATATAAAACAATTAAGGGAAGGAAGACTAGGTTAAGACATCTGCGAATATGCAGGCATCTGTAGCACAATTCCTTTCAGTTTATGCCCTGTTTTCCTTTCTTATTCATATTGAGAATTGAGTGCATGATCTTTTGAAAGGAGCAGGGTTACATCTGTTTTCTCTCACTGCTTTCTCATCTAATTTTGACACTGAAGGACAGGCATAGAAGACTTTCTGGTTGCAGGAAATGTTATGGCTTATTCCTATTTTCTCATGCAGAATAGACACTTGTCAGAATATGCTTTTATTTGTATATTAGGGAATTTGGAAGAGAAGAAAGATGAAGTAAAGGAACATATTTGTTTGCAACTTCTCACAAGATTTGTATGTAGCCTCTCTATACAGGAGAGTACACAGGAAAGTTATACAGTTGGGGAATGCAATGCAAATATCTCAAGATAAGCTACAGCAAAGTAATTTCTCTCCCAAACTTTATGTCTTACAGTCTTTATTTCAGTGTAATTCCTTTGTGTCCTTTTAGTCTTAAATTAAAACCTACCTATTTTTGCTTGATTATCAGCAGCTAACTCAGCTTTGTTCTGTAAATCAACAAAACAAGACCAAAGTTTTGAAGCTTCTTCATACTTGTTGAGAAGGTGCTGGTGAGCAGGGGGTGGGCTCTGGGACAGGGTCTTGCCATATAATGAACACAGCTGGTTTCAGGCAGCTCCCCAGCAGACCCACCACATGACACAGCTGTGGGTGTGGACTAGAGCAAGAACAACTGGGAAAGGAGTGAAGCTGAACTTGGGAAAATGAGGATGAGAGAATTGGGGAAAATGCCAGTTTAATTTGTGGGGTTTTTTTTGTTTCTTACCATTCAACTTGTTTAATTAGCCATAAATTAATTTCCCCCATGATGAGTTTGTTTTGTCCATGACATTAATCAGTAAATTAACATCTCTCTGTGTTTATCCTAACCCATGAAATTTTTCATGTTGTCTTTTTCTTCTGCCCTGCTGAGGAAAGAGAGTGAGACAGTGGCTGGTGGGCACTTGACAGCTGGCCAGGGTCAACCTAACACAAAACTAGAATGTAACTTCTCTTTAACTCCTGTGTCCTTAAATAACAGTTTGATAGCCCCATGCTATTACCTGAAATGTTAATAAACATGTGTTATTATGTGTTTAATAGTTAAAACTGTACATTGAGATAAAATGGTGACATCATCAGTGGAAAAAGGTTTCTTTGCCTGGTGAGGTCCATTTTTGAGGACTTTGTACAATAATAGGGAAGCAGAAAGATGATGGCATAAGTAAGATCTAAGAAAGGGTATTATGTTTTCTTAAAGAAACACTGAAACTGTAAACATATGCACACCATGCCAGTAGTCAAACTAATTACAACGTTCCTGTCTTTAATTTTTTTTTCTAGAAAAAACCAGAAAGTTCTCAGGCTGTATAAAATCTAGCAGTTACAGAGTCTGAGTTGAGAGGGACCCATCAGGATCATTGAATCCAGCTCCTGGCTCTGTACAGGACCACCCCAAGAGTCACACCATGCGCATGAGAACATTGTCCAAATGCTTCTTGAACTTAGTCAGGCTTGGTGTTGTGATCAATTCCCTGGGGATCCTGTTCTACTGCTCAACTACCCTCTGGGTGGAAAACTTCTTCCTAATATCCAACCTAAATCTACCCTGACTCAGCTTCATGCTGCTTCCTCCACTCCTGTCACTGATTAGTCCTGCTAATTGCAAATGCAGCCTTCCCTGTTTCAGCATGCACAAAAAGCTAACCAATTTATTATGTGGCTTCTTGGTTCTTTTCAGATGTCTAAAAGGACTGACCCTTACATTGCTCTGTAATGTAAGACTTTCTCTGAGGCACTGAGAAATAGAAAAGACTTATGGAAATAAAGCTTTATCTGCCTTCATTATTTCTAATGACTGGTAGCAAGGCATCCTACAGGTGACACATGTTTAAGCTAGGAGTACTGTAACCAAGAGATCCAATATTATCTTTGAAAGGCAGTGTTACTGTATTCCCCATAGTTAAACAAACTTTGAAGACTCCTCATGATGAGCAATTTCCTTTAAAACAAAGGAATTTTAGGGAAAAAGTGCTTAAGCATCTCATTTGGACTATAATGCATCCCAACAGTTAATATGTGAAATATTAATATTTTGGATGAAGAGTTAATTAAGTGACTATTTTATTATTCAATTCTATTTTCTCTTTTGTCTCAGTTTTTTCTTAGCTACGAGTAGTGTTTTAAAACTGGCTTTTGGGGGTCAAACTCTTCATTTTTCTCTTTTATTTATTTTTATACTTTCTTACTGCTAAAAAAGCCCTAGAAGTGTGTCTTTCAGTGTTTTTGGTTTTTTTTCTTCCTGTGTACTCCTGACCTTGCCTTCTTGTCATGCCAGCTTGATGCCTGACAAACATTGATCTGAGGCTAGGTGGTGCACTTGGCAACAAACCCAAAATATCAGAACACATACTAAAGAAGTTCTATTTTTGCTTATTTTTAAGGTGGCCGGCAGTTTCATACTAGGGAAAAATTCCTTTTGGGCACCATTAGGTCTCTCTGAGATTGCTGGTGACCAATATATGCAGTTCTTTCACAGAGTGAACATGTTCCATCCTGGTGCAAAGGTGCCAAGGGTGCAAACTCATTGGGCAACACTGAGTAAACTGCAAACAGTTGACATTGACTGTAATCCCTGATTTCTCTAAGTAATTAAAACTTGTCTCCTGTACTCTCAGTGAGGTTGTTTCCCATTGTTTTTGTATAAACCTACAGCTATTTCAAGCAAGGCGGGGAAGAAGAATGTGCATTTTTATAAAAGGAAGAGAAGAATTGCACAACAGACATAAGACTAGTAAAAGAAGGCAGAAGAGGTTTGAGATGAGCTGGAGACTGACATTTAAAAATTGTGAGGGGAGGATAGAACTGGCTTCATTTCAAACTGGGGAATGACCAGAGAAGGGAAGTATCTGACTACTACAAGAAGTTGTATTCTCTATAGTGTGGCAAGGTGATAGAATGACCATTTCTAATTCTTCCACTAATCACATCTATCAGATATGTCTCTTTTGAAAGCAAAATGTGGATTTTATACTTCCCAGTATCCAGGAATATTCATATCTATAGTTCTGAATGAAGTGTAAATCTTAAACAAATTATGTGTAAATCTTAATCAAACTGTTATACAGGCTTTCTCTAAAAGAACTAAGAGATGAATGTCATGTGAGAGAGACTGCAGTACAGTGTGTCACTGAATAATATTTTTTTTACTAATTCAGGCACCTGTAATCAGGTATTTAGGTACTGCAGCAGATATAATTATATATTTCTTATATAACTAAACAGATGTAAGAGTGGAGTAGAACTCTTAGAAGTGAAAACTTTCCTAAATAATGTGTCTGTGTATAAAAATAATAATAAAACTATCATATAGGAGGAAAATCCCTTGGGCGAGTTTGTTCAGCTTTGCTCTCTACCTTCCCCTTCTGCTGCTTTATTTGTTTTCCCTGAAGGAATGTTCGTCTCATCTTCACTGACATTTTAAAGTCAGGTGATGACTTTTAGTTTTCTATCCAGCCTGAGTTCCTTCAATGCCCTCAAGAGTGCTCTTGACTTCCTCATCAAACAGGGGATGTCTCAGTCCCACCTAGAGGTCACAGCCATGACAGAGTTACTGCAAAAATAAACATTAGTATGTTTGTAATATTTTTTTCTCTCATAAACTACTAAGCAGCTGAAACCAACACTGGCAATCTATTTGATTTTGAAGGGAATGGGCAAAAGTATTCAAGTTTCTAGTGTGACTTTTATTCCTTCTGTTCTTCCTAGCATGTTAGGAGAGAGAAATATATTATCTTTCCTCTTTGAGAAGGTCATGTACTCCCAGTCAGTGGATGGAAAACACTGTTATGATTTGCTTGCAAAATTAGATTCACAATGTCAGTTTCAAGTTTTGGAAATTTAAATTTATAAGTAAAGGACTATTTTTTAAAATAGTTAAAAATAATTACTGTTAATATTTCTCATTTTTAGAAATCCTATTTATATTTCCATGATATATTTTAAGATATTAAATAAGTCTAGAGAGTATTATTAAAAAAAATTTTCAGAAGACCTAAACCACATTATTAATTATTGCCTTTCTTCCTTGGGATCAGTTAATCTGTGTTCCAATTCAGTCAGAATCCCTAAAGTCATTCAATTCAGATTCAGTCAGAAACCCCAAGGAGAAATCTGATATTTCATGGAAAGTCATGCTGCTTCTAGTCTTGCTTGTTGATTAGTGCCTGCCCTTAGAGATACACAAAATAATTTAGATTAGAAGGGATCTCTGCAGGTTGTTTTATCCAATCTCCATCTCAAAGCAGGGCGAACTTTAGGCTGGTGGATTGGTTTCTGTCCATTTTACAGGTTTTTTTTAAAAACCAGAATCTACTCAGGATTTCAATGCCTACCCTGTTGCTGTGCACCTCCAAGAAGACCCTTTATTTTGTATTTTTTTCTCTTTCCTTTATACTTTCTTACTGGTTAGAGATGGTGATAAGATCATTATCCACAATATCAAATTTACTAATAACTCTACAAATGCAGATATCAAACATACCCTTTCAAAACATCTGTACTTTTAAATAGTCTTTATTGAGATACTAAGTCTCTCTTGACATGAGACAGTTGTTCTCCTCCTCTGATAATTTTTAACTACAATTTATGTTTCATGTAGTCATTTCAATGTCACTATTACTAAGTGTTTAGCTTTTAGGATATGAACTAGCTGCAAACAACCCTCAGCAGCTCCTAGAAATCTTAAAATAAATATGCTTTCCATGACTACTGATAAAATGGAAAATTGGATATATTTGTAAGGCGCTGTCTTGTTAGTAATCTACTGTGTTGGCATAATGTGCATTTTTCCATATGGTGAGGCAGGACTCTTCCAATCATTATATGCTCTCATTCAAATTCTGCCTGCTGCAGGAAATTAGCACTGTTCACACTTGTTTAGGCTTAATAAAAATCATTTTTCCTAAAGCACAGTGATAAGGTCACCATCTGCCACATGAAAATGCCAATTTCAAATGAGCAGCAGTCAAAAGAGAGTGTCTTTCATTTTTAGACACTCTCAGAAGGAACTTAATAAGCGAAATCGTAATTGATTCTGACATCTATCAGATTACAGGATAATGTTAAGGTATCAGATTTTCAGTTTTGCAGATGTGTATTTTTTTAATATGGTGTCATGAGCGTTTCATGGACCACTTTCCTAATTTCAGTTCCCTTCATGTTTGGGAATATCTGACCATACATAATAGGCATTTGGAAACCCTTCCCTAGGCATGAAGGCAATAGAGCATTTTCATACCTAAATTCAGTGATTCAGCACTCATAGCTGCTTTGATTTTTCTCAGTTATTTTAGGCTATCTAATGTAATGAGTGTACGCTGAAATATTTTGATAAAAAAGTCTGTTACAAATTTATAGTCTCTATAAAAACCTTTTAATTATAAAAAATTGAAAAATATCTATATACATCATAACATTTTTCTACCAAAATAGGTTACAAAACCCTACAATTTCTATGAGTTACAAAGAACTTATTTACACTTATTTATTCAGAGTGCATGTGCTAAATAAACACATAATTAATGACTATAGAATGAATGATTGAATATGGCCTTTTCATGACCAGAGTGTTCATACTCTAATAAAGGAGATTAAAAAAATGCAACTCCATCTAAGGACTTGAAGAGCTCTCTTACTTAAATTTGGAAACATCTGCTTTTCAAAATTATACTAGAGTTTTGTAGTCTTTCCAAACAGGAAAACAAAATTTACATTTGGTTATTTTTTAAAATCTCCTTAGTTTACAAACTGTCTGGTAGTGATAAGGTTGTTTGAATTGAATATACCACATAAATATATTCAATCACTAGTTCCAGTCATCATTTGTTGTTAATTGATTTTTTAAATAAATCATGGAGTTATCTTCTCATTTTGGGAAAACCAAGTAATCCAGGAATTAAAAATGACAAATCTCCTAATCATAGACTGGTTTCTTCTTTTTCAAAGCACACAATTTACAAAGGTACAAGCTAAGGACAGAGTCAGGCTGGTGATTGGCAACCTGGGGACAGCAGAAGGGATGAAAGTCACATTTAATAGTGACAAAAACACATTGTGGAAAGAAGAAAATTGTGACAGATTGTTTCCACCTCACTTATTACAGAATTCTAGACTTGTGTTTAGTCATATTATGTATCCTAGCATCAGCTCAAATATAAAGGGTGATTTACTATTTGGTCAATGAGAGCTGACACCACTTCTTAAATTGCTTCCCTCAGCCACTGATGTTTTTGGATGTAATCAGAATTTCAATGCTGACCTCTAACTATTTCCAAAAACTTATACTGATAGGTTTATGAGCTGGATGTTTGCTTTGCTCTCACAGCAGTTTTTGGATCGGGTGATTGTAAGCATAAGTTGCCCTTTATCTCAAATGTGAGTAGCTAATTTATTTATTGATGGATCTGATGTTAGTGCTGCTGTAAAGCCAGCTTCATTTGCTGCAGCTCTATGTTCAGCAAAATATTCCAGATGACCTCATGGTTTAATTCTAGGTGCTACATTTTATTAATTATCATTATACTTATTATTTAAAATACTTTACAGCTCTAAAATAAATCCTGACAAGTGAAAACAAATTAATAAATATATAACTGTGATCAGTTTACAAGCAAGTATGCTTCTGTCACTCCTTGTAGTCTGTCTGTTACTAACTAAACAGAACCTTCTGTCAGCTCTGGTTTTGACTCTGTAGTTTCTCAATACTGTAACATTTTTTCCTTCGTTCTTCCTTTTTTTTTTTTTTCCTGAGATGCTTTTAAGAGGTGTTAAGGCTCTATTTTCATACTCTTCACTTCCTCCTTTAATTATATGGTGAATAAAAAATCCCATCAGAGATGACAAAGGGAAAAGCACGTGTTCATTTTTTTTTAAAGCTTTCTTCATTTTTAGAAGAGAACTTTTAACTTTGTGGCAAGATTTAATTAATAAAAAGGAGCATGGATGAATGCTATTCTTCCCTTACCTCTGACTCTGCCAGCACTACCTGGTATGTACCTGGGCTGGGTCTGAAATTAGTCATGCACCTACAATCTGTTCCAGTGGCAACACTACGTACCTGGTGACAGGTTGTGTGCAAAGAAAGACAGATGGGCTTTTTAGCTATCTCATTCTTTGTACGGACCAGTATGGGTGGACTGAAGCACCATAAGATGTAGATAAACTGTGCTGTCAAAAGAAACACCATGTACTGGGATACTCCTGGCCCTTGCTCTTAAGACAGAGAAAAAAAGGTATGAAACTACCATAGAAATATACTTTTTAATGAGGAACACTTAAATAAAAACAAATATATTATGGCATGTAGAAAATAGTGAAAAAACAAGCCTAGAGGACTTGCCAATTAAATGTTAAGGACACTCATATACCTGTTTATATTCTTAACATTTCTTTGTATTTCCCCTTAACACAATTTGGTGACACTTTAGAAGCTGTTAGAATGGCACTTCAGTCACGCACAGAAGCAAGAGCGAGTCTCCTGCAGCAGCAGCAGCAGTTGATGGGGGTTACATTTTTACAAGTGTCTAGACATCAGTCCAGCAAAATTTATCAGCAGAGCAGGCGAAAAGTGGAGCCCAGCATTGCTGTAAGAAAGCATGGTAAATCAAACTTGCTACCTGGCTTGTGTGCATGCTGTAGTCAGCAGCAAGCACTGGCTGGGGGCACACAGTGCTGCTGCTCACAGGAGCAGCCAAAGCCACCTCCCACAGTGCAGTGAAATCCTTCCCCAGTTCAGCGTGATTCCAGTAGCAGGCTGCAGATGCAATTTAGTCCCTGCTCGTATTCACATTTCTTCCAACTGTGCCAAGGGTGGCCATAGCCATATCTGAATGACAGTGTTATGTGCTAGGAGATGAAGTAGTATATTGTTTCATTTTGTTCAGCTGTGGCTGAAGTCATTCCAATTTAGTTCCCGTTCAAGTTCAACAACATTTCAAAATAGCAACTTCTTCTTTCATTAATAAATAATTAAAAATTATGTCTTGAACCAACTTCTGTTTAGGAAAATAATGGATTTGCTTCAGCTGCCTCATTGTGCATTTAAGTGGGAGCTCCAATATAGTTTTTAACAAGAAGTATGGGTAAACCTATTAAGGGTAAGCCCTTTTCAGCCCATCTTTCCTGACCCTAGATGCATATGAACTGAAATAAACTAGAGCAAAGTTTCACCCTAAAAAAAGATATATTAACATTTCTACAGCACTGCTTGTGCTTCTGCTATAAAAAAAGGCTCTAAAAATGGTGTAGTTCTATATTTAGGGCCTTTCGCTTCTATAACATATATATTCATTTTATAAATAAATATTTTAACTGCTAATCCTACCCATCCAATTCAAGGTCTGAGAAGCTGTGTTTTTCCCTTGTGCTGTCATACACTTATACACTTAAAGAAGTTTTGAATGTCAAATTTAATTTTCAGTGTGTCCTCACCATCTTCAGTAACACAGCTTTACTGTCTGGAATACATTTATGTGAGTATGGCTGCTGAGTATAAATCTCAAATCTTACCCTTTTTAGGGCTCTGTGGTGCTAGCAGAAGTTTGTTTGTTCCCGTTAAAAGAGCAGAGATATCTGAAACCATGAAAGGGGCTGATTTAGAAAATAAGTAATATTTTCTAAAGGAAACAAGGACTTTCTACTCATAAGGACTATGCGATTAATTTTTAAAAATTATAACTATTCTCTAATTAACATAATGAGTTAATATTATTGCAACTTTTCCAAAACCCCTCCCCCTCCTCTCCCCCAAAAAAGAAAAGTCCATTTCTCAGTTTCTTAAAAGGAGTACAACAAAGAACAAGAGACAAAAAGGGGACAGTGATCAAATACAGAGACAATGTATCCATGTAACTGTGAATATGCAGCCATGGTGGCCATACTTTACATATTTCTGGTTACAGCTCCACTCTGGCCTGCAATTTGCTGGTCATACTGTCCATTAAAACTACTTTAATAGTGTCCTTTCTTTACAGTGCTTTTCCTTCCAAAGTCTACTTAAAACGTGATTTCTTTTCATGGCAAAAGCCCTTCTGCCTATATTTCACATCCATTAAAAGTGTGAAGAGACAGACTTTCCTGAAGGAAATGCCTATCCTTTGAGTTCTTTGTCCTGCTACTTTCTTCTCAGCTCTGGGAATGAGTTGAGAAACCTGCATCCTTCAGACAAACGCCAAAGGAATATATTTTGCCTCTTCTAATGGGAGTATGTCTTCCATGACAAGTAAATTACTATAGGGTTTAGTAGTAAGTGACTCCAGGGTTTATAATAAATGACTCTAGGGTTTTATTTGTTGGGAAAACATTCACTGATGTAGTACTTTCATGTTAATACACTGATTTATGGATCTGGCATTTAGGCATGTCTATATGACCCATGTTTATGAATTTCTGACAGAAAGCAGTAATAGTTTAAAGAGATCAGTCCTGAGCCACTTCTGAACAATATTTTTACTATCAGAGACCTGTTTTCTTAGCCACTAGACTTAAATGGAAATTATCTCTATTTTTTTCTTTCTTAGAATTTGAAGTTCTTAAAATTCCCACTTGACAGGAAGATATACTACTATCTGTTTGCCTTTAAAATCCACATATTTACCTCTTCCTGTCAGAATTGTATGATACCCAAATGTGAGCATATGCAGTTACAGTATTTTTATCTCTGCAGCTTTGTGCAAAATAATGTAGCAGTAATGATAGTACAAATTCAATACTATATTCTAAGGGAATATTATGAACTCTTGGAGGGAGTTTTTAAGCAGCATAATTCTTCTAAAACAGCTCTTCAACACCACTGGTCCTGGATGTAAAACACAGTACAGACTTGCAGGGTACAAGTCAAAAATCAAGTGTGGGTCACTTGGTGCTTAAGAGAGTATGTTAAAGAAAATACTCATAAATGTAAATATGTTACAATGAAAAAAATTCTATATTTTTTACTAAGTCATCTATGATTTAGAAAGGCACAGAGTTCTTCTGAAACTAATTAAAATGGAAAGAATGTATTTTCTTCAAGTATGGCCTTCCGCTTTCTGACCTCAATTTCTGACCTTGATGTAAAATAGTTAAAAGAAAAAGATATATAAATATTAATAAATATTTCACTGTTAAGCAAAATTATTTTCTGAAATTTAGAAGATATATATTTGCAAGGAATTGAACTCAACATAGGCTTAGAACATAGCATATAATCAGACATTGAAGAAGCTTGTTCCTTAAAAGGGAACGTAATTTCAGATAGGTCAAGGCATTCCCCTTTAGAAATGGAATATGACTATGCTTAATAACCCTTTTTTTTCTGAAGCTAAATGAAGATTTTTACAAGATATTCTTGTGTTGTTGTTGCTCTGCAAAGTAACCTTAGAACACAAATCTGCACTTTTCTCCACTTTAATATTTTCTCCATGTTTCCAATGTGGTTGAACAAAGGCTTTTATTTAAGTGAAAAAAATTGACTGAAAAGTATGAGAATTTGACAGTGTCCAATGAAGCTCAACCACAGCTCTGTTTCACAAAAAACCAAAGAAATCTCCATCTTCTCCCACTAAAAAATACAGCTTTGATCTAAAAAAGAATAACTTTCAATGTTTTATGATATATAGTATAGTTGCCTCACTGATGTCTTGTTAGTTTCACACTGAAGATATCATCGGTGTTGGCTTTTAGACTCTGTTTTAGTAGGAGAATCTTTTGTCTTTTCTTGCTGCTATCTTTCCTTCATTTCTTTCAGATTTACTGCAGCAATTGAAACGAGGAACACCCACCATCTCCATTTTAGCAGTATACATTTAGTTCCAAAATATCGCACTGCTCATAAAAGATGAATTATTCAGTGCACTGTTTAATAGTGAGAGGTCTGTAGATTGTTTGTATTTTAATTAAGGATATTCTAAATTCAGAGTCAGTCTTTAAAAACTGAGGATGGTATTCTGGGTTTCCGTTACTTTAGTATGTGATAGCCAATTAATTTCAGAATATATGTCTGTAGGGGTAGTTTTAAGGAGGATTTGTTGAGAATTTGTTTCAAAGTGTCTGTCTATGCCTTCCTATTGATCTTTGCATTGCACAGAAGAGTTACTATGCTGAAATTTATTAATTTGCTTTTGTATTCATTACAGTCTGCAAAATGTTAAAAACCTTTCGGATTTTTTTAGATTTTTTAGCTCATACAGAAAGAAAAAAAAAACTGATTTGGCAAAGTTAGGATAAAAGTCTGTCAGATGAAACAGAGAAAGAGCAAGAGGAATGAGTGTTTCATTATTCTGGGGAGTTGTGATGCTAATTGTAGGTGCCAAAACAGTTTTTCCTGGGCCTTGACTAGAGCAGAAGGATGAGGATTCTGGTGGGAACAGGATGAGGATTGTTCTGAATTTTAAAACAATTTTTAACCTTGGGGGAAAAATGGTAATGAAAAGAACTCTTTTAATTCTCAAGGGATAAAAGATGGATTCAGGTTATTCCTTTTTAGGATAAATCTAGAAATTGATGTCAGAATTTAAGTAATTCTTTAATTAATGTTTGATGGTAGAAGTCTTTTTTTGTGGAATGAAAAAAAGGTTTTGCATGTATCTATAGAATGAACAACATAATTTCACTTACTTTCAGGACATAGCTTGTATCTAATAAAGTCTGTAAGTGTGACAGCTTTTTCTTAATTAGGAAAGGTATACCTTACTATAGTCTTTCAAGAGCTTTAAATCAACTCAAATTTAAAGTGGCTTCAACTTTCTCATATTATTCTGATTGCTGATAACCCTAGTGGCCCTCACATGATACCAACTGGAAGTTAATTAGCTACTCAAAGGAACACCAAGTAAGTTTGCTAATGACAAAATTGGGAGGAGCTGTTGATTCCCTTGAGGGCAGAGACCTCAACAAACCAGAGAGATGGACAGTCACCAACAATGCCAAGTTTTACAAGGCCGAGTGCAGGATTCTGCACCTGGGATGAGGCAACCCTGGTTGTGTGCACAGACAGGGAATGAGAGGCTGGAGAGCAGCGCTCTGGAAAGGGACCTAGGAGTCCTGGTCAGTGGCAAGTTGAACATGACCCACCAGTGCCCTGGCAGCAAGGGGGGCCAAACACATCATGAGGGGCACCAGGCACATCATCACCAGCCAGGCAAGGGAGGGGATTGTCCTGCTCTGCTTTGAGCTGGAGCGGCTTCACCTTGAGTCATGTGTGCAGTTTTGGTCACTGCAACATAAAAGAATCATTTAGCTATTAGAGAGTGTCCAAATGAGGGTCATGAGCATGGTTAAAAGTCTGGAGAAGAAGCGATATGAGGAGTGATTCAGGTCATTTGGTCTGTTCAGCCTGGGGAAAAGGCGAGTGAGGTGAGACCTCATTGTGATCTTCAACGTCCTCATGGGGGGAAGCAAAGGGGCAGACATTGATCTCTTCATTCTTGTGACCAGTGACAGGACTAAAAAAAATGGCATAAAGCTGAGTCAGGTGAGGTTTAGGGTGAATATCAGGAAAAGGATTTTCCCCCAGAGGGTGGTTGAGTACTGGAACAGACTCTCCAGGGAAGTGATCTCAGCACCAAGCCTGACAGAGTTCAAGAAGCATTTGGACAGTGCTCTCAGGCACATGGTGTGACTCTTGGGGAGGTCCTGTGCAGGGCCAGAAGTTGGACTCAATGATCCTGATGGTCCCTTCTATCTTAAATCATGCATGCTTCTATAACCTAGCCTGTAAACCTCTTTCTTTTCTTTTCAATGGCAAAGGGATGTTCCTTTTCTGTTGCTTTGTAAATTTCTTCTGTCTGTAATTTTTTTAGAAGCACAGCTCCATCTCTCATTGGAATTCAACAAAGGTTTTTCAAGAATGAAAGGTGAGCAGCTTTTTCTGGAAATCAGATAGGTTTTGCTAAAGTGTAAAATTGAACCTTTGGATGAAAGTGTCAGTCTGTGATAATTGGTATAAAGCAGTTTGATAAGTGGGGAACTGAGTGATTGCTTAAATAAAAAACAGGAAATGTTATAAATCTAGTTGTTCTCAATTTAGAAAGAGTGAAATAGACTGCTTTGAGTAGTAAATTAATCAGTAAACTATATTTTCTGATTTTGAAGCAAAATTATCTTTAAAACATTAGTGCTGTTTTTAAAGGTCAGGCATATAAGAAAGAACATATGCCTCTAATTAACAATAGGGGCTTGTAATAGATATTCTCCACGTACTAGAACTTAAGCCTAAGGTTAGGTCACGGTGCAAATAATGCCCAGAGTGCAGGTTTGATCCCTGTGTGAGGCAGATGATCCTTGTGGGTCCTTTCTAACTCAGAATATTCTGCGAGTGTAATACAGAGTACTGAGCTAGACTTGAGCTAGACTTTAGCAAGAATGTTGTGAGGGACTGTGTTAAAGACCTTACAGAAGTCTAACTAGATAACATGCGTAGTTCTTCTTGTGTCCACTCGTGGTTTTTCCATTGTAAAATGCCACTAGATTACTCAGACAGTGATTATTTTCTAAATCCACAGAGTTACTTGTGAAACAGGACTTCATTTCATAGCTAGGAATAAAGAAATATTTTTCCATTGTGCCACACAACTATATAAATACAAGGAAGGAAATTGCTCAGTGCTGTGGTTGCTTTGTAGCATGCTTTTGGAGCAGGAAGAGTTTGACACCAGTGGGCAGCTGATGCTCTGTATTTTAAGGAAAGGCAGTCACTTAGTACTTACTTGCTATGTCTAGGTCATGTGTGATTATCCTTTTTGGTGAGTTAGCAGCCTGATGCTGATGCCTGACTTCTGCCTCCTGTTTCCAACATTATGAAACTATCCTCTCCCTTTTTGTCTCTCCTGGCCCTTGTCTGTCCCTGCTTCCAGTGAGTCAATGCAGTTTGCCAAACCAGCAGTTTTAGGTTTTTTTTTCCCTGTGGTTGCTTTTCTGCTGATGAATGAATGAAATGAGCTCACTGAAGACTCAAACAAGTGCCAGAAACAAGACTTTGGATGTTTAGATAAAAAGGCCGGGTAAGACACATAGGGAGGAGGAGGAGGAGGAGGAGGAGGACTCCAGCTGCCTTTGGCAGCAGCCAATTATTAACTCTTAGCTCACTTTATGCATTTGTGCCCTCCATCTTTCAAACAATCTAGAGCATACTCAGGTGCTCAGGTTTCAGTCCAGTGGATAAGTAACCACAGTACCTAAATAAGATCCATCCATGAGAGGTTATGACTTAATAAGATAAAAATTTATTATCTATTTCTTCTGGGTTTTTTTTGTTTGTTTTGTTTTGTTTTGTTTTGTTTTTTTTTTTACCCTGACATATGTTTTTTTCTGGGTTTCTGTCATTAAGAGATGAAGTTTAATGTATTATTCTCTCACCATACATAATATTTGGCACTCTATGATATAATTTAGATTATAGTCTGGATTATTTTACCAGTGTTCAGAGGGGACTAGGTTAGGTTGCAGCCACACAAGTAAAGAACTGTATAATGTATATGAAATTTGTCATGGGATCATGTTGACTAAATATAAATATAAATATNATAATTTATATTATAGTCTGGATTATTTTACCAGTGTTCAGAGGGGACTAGGTTAGGTTGCAGCCACACAAGTAAAGAACTGTATAATGTATATGAAATTTGTCATGGGATCATGTTGACTAAATATAAATATAAATATAAATATAAATATAAATATAAATATAAATATAAATATAAATATAAATATAAATATAAATATAAATATAAAATTTCTTACGCATGTTTCTTTTGTAGAGTGATCTCGGTGCATTCACTGTCCTTGACTCTTCAATGTTATATACATTTTTAAATTGTTTTACTCTTCTTGCCTTATACTACAAGGAGAGCACCTAATCTTCAAACGTTGTAATTGTTTCCGTGCTAAATTTTAGAAACTGCATGTTTACTGTTCAATTCAGAGCTTTGTGTGGTTGCCTAATAAAACCAAAATGAACTGATACTTGGAGAAATAGCTTCTAATTTATTCTTCTCAACACAGTAAAATGTTTTGCAAAGAAAACATTTCAGAAAATGTGGTTCTATAATTAGTGTATGATGTTCAACTGACTATCAAACTTATTTGTATGGCCTATAATGAGGAAACACCCCAATGTTTTGCTTATACAAATAGGGAGAAGCATTTTCTGTACATATCTGTGACCTAATAATTCAGGAGAATGTGGTAACTCCATTTAAGCCTAAAAAAACACAGCATAAAAATTGAAATAACTATAAAAATTACATCAAGCCTCTGATATTAAAATCTGTTGCATCGGACAAGACAGTGCCTTTTTGAATTTTTTAATTTAATGCAATTAGATCTACAAACCCAACCAAGACCTTTGCAGCATTGGTCTAGACAGTCATGTAATGAGAAATGATGTCTGTTTATAACATACTAAAAAGGAAGCTTAGGATAGAAATCCCTAAGGGCTGGGTGAGACCTACTACTGTGAATCAGTGGAATCATACACTGTGGGCTCTACAGACTTTGCTTGCCCTTGCCTGTCTTCCTCCAGGCACTGCTGATCTTATTTCTGCTTGTAACTTCTGAGTTACAACTCAACTAAGCACAAACAACTAATATGAATGAAGAACAAGATGCACAGACAGTTCTGAACTGAAATTAATCTGATATCTCAGGTCAAGCAGATGGTTTCAACAGCCCCAAAAAGGGAGAAATAGGTCTGAGTGTATCTTACTGCCTGCTAGTATTAGGAGAGTATACTATAGACACATCTGCAAGCTTTTCCTTACCATCAAGAGAATTGGGAGCGTGCAATTTTTAATGAGAAACCCACATTTTTCTTATAGTCTCACGTTACTCCAGGACCTCATTTGGAAAAAAAATTCAGATACTGAAATCATGAGAAAAGCAGTTACTTGGACCTGGTTATTATTTCAGATGCAACATTTAGAACCAGTATTCAATCATTTTGATCTACTGTCATTTTTCTTCAGGTTCCTAGGAAGATCCTATAGGGAGCCTGGTCAGATCTGGAGAAAAATTTTGTATAGGCAGCAGAACCACCTGGGTCACTGAGGACTTTTCAGCCCTACCAGTGCAGACCTGCTTAGGGGAGAAATTAAATGTCTCCGTCCACATTAGTTCAAAATGCAATAACTAACAGACAAGAAAATCACATCTATCTTGCTTATGCCTGCCGATGAGCAGGGATTTGAGGTAGCTACATCTCCCAAAGCCATTCGAATTGCTGAAGTGCCTGACTCACTTTGTGACCAGAAGCAATTTCGTTGGTTGCATCAAACCTCTAGTCCTATGGTATTACTTCATTGTCTCTTGCCTTATACCAGGCCTTTTGTTAGTAAAATATGCTAGCTTCCTTCATGCTGAAGATGTTTACTAAAGCAAAGAGGATAATACCAATCACTTTAGGCAAAATGTGTTGCTTTCATTCTCTGTTGTTAAATCTNGATAAAAATTTATTATCTATTTCTTCTGTGTTTTTTTTGTTTGTTTTGTTTTGTTTTGTTTTGTTTTTTTTTTTACCCTGACATATGTTTTTTTCTGGGTTTCTGTCATTAAGAGATGAAGTTTAATGTATTATTCTCTCACCATACATAATATTTGGCACTCTATGATATAATTTAGATTATAGTCTGGATTATTTTACCAGTGTTCAGAGGGGACTAGGTTAGGTTGCAGCCACACAAGTAAAGAACTGTATAATGTATATGAAATTTGTCATGGGATCATGTTGACTAAATATAAATATAAATATAAATATAAATATAAATATAAATATAAATATAAATATAAATATAAATATAAATATAAAAT